>VMOF01000369.1:25898935-25990578 GCA_011764245.1 Trialeurodes vaporariorum | reverse complement strand
TTAAACTGTCCCTCCAGCGCGGGTTATGCACTCTTCCCGCGCGGCCTCAAATCCAGTGGCGCGGCACCGGAGGCAGAGGGAGGTCTATTTTTGTGTACGTTTGTATACACAAGTTCCAGAATTCACCGGTGGAACAAAGATTACAGGGCTCTGTGTTTTAGTGTCATCTTTTCACTATGACATTATAACTATGTTCGTGATCTTATCTGCAGCGGTAAAACGGTATGGTGAATTCAGGAGTTTCACCGCATACTTTCCTCAGTTCCTGGAATTCAACATCTGAGCGACTCGGATTTTATATAAATTGAGCGACGGGATTTCACTGCCGAAGCTCTTTGGATGGAGAAGTTGCTAATTTGCGAATGTGGATGTCCTCTCTTCTCCCTCTCCCTTCCACCTTCACCTCCTCCTTACCCCCACCCATCCCTAGTCTGGAGTCTGGCAAAATTTAAAGGCAGGCGCAACTTTAGTAACTTTATCGTAGAGCCGAGTCGGAGCCAAGTTAAATAACGAGTAGTTTTTAATTATGGGGAGCCTGGAAAGTGGGTTGTAAATATATCAAAGAGAAGTTGTAAGTTTCAATACTTATGATAGTTCGGAGGGAGGGGGATGAGAGGCGAGGAGAGAAAGAGAAAGGGAGAGGGAGGACAGGGGAGCAGTGAGTGGGGAGGTTTAGGGCGAAATAAGTCGAATCTGAAGCTGAATCATTCCTGTGCACCGGCTTGTCTCCTCTCTCTGCTTTCCAGCTTTAACTACGCTACCGACTTCTGATGCTGGGGGAAAAAAATAAAAATAAAAAAAAAAAATAAAAAAAAAAACCTGCAAAGTTTGCCAAATATAGACATTTCATTAAATATTCGCGTACTCCATTGTTCTGTTTTTTTTTTTTCTAGTATTTTATGAATAGTCAATCGCGACTTTTGAGATGGATTCCCGCCAATATTTCTCCGTAATTTTTTTTTTTTTTGAACAAAATATACATTTTTTTTTCTTTTTAGCGGAGAGCGATGCATCTTAATGGAATAGTATTATATTTCTGTTCGTCTGGTTCAACGGAAATTGATTCATTGAGTTTAGACCTGCGTAACAAAATGAACGACAAGGTCAGGGGCGTCACGTATAAAATTTGGCTACATCGTAGTTTGTTCATTTAAAGTTTAAATTTGAACCTGTGAAAAAGGTCAAAATGATGGGGGTGCACAGTGCATTCCCGCGAATTGATTATTTTAAACGGATTTGAATGGACGAAATTCAGCGTTGTCAGTTTGCACGCGACGCCGCGCCACTAGACAAGGTTGAAATATTATTTGAGTCCTCTGCTAGTTTCAAACGGGCCTAACTCGGCATCATAAGCACATTGGATGGAAACATGGATTATTCCGGACAGGAAAAGTTGTTCGTATTTTGCTTTTAAAACATTTTATGCACTTTATTTGTATTTTCGAGCAAAAATCAAGTTATTTTATTCTTTTGTACTATGGCGGGCAAAATAATTAAAGTCCTCTCATCGAAATTGTTCTTGGTCAATTTTTTTTATTATTTTCAGAAGCGTTTTTGATTTTTTTAGGCATACTTTTAAGTGGCAATCCTGTTAAACTCTGAAATACCCGAATACTGCAAAATTTTCCGAAATTAGCCAAGAGATTATGCGATGAGAATTTCTATGATGGTACTTTCTTTTGCCGGCCATGGTACACTCTCCACTCTGAAATGAATGATTTCACACATTTTTCAGTTATCTCGTCATTTGTCGTTTAAAATCTTCTTTTATTCGTAACATTATGTCCGTGGAATTCCATGTTTTCATCCACAGTGCGACGTTTCAGAATCTCCGATTATAGTTTCTTTTCTCACCAGAGGTCAACTAACTATACTCTGTTCACGATAAGAAGGCGGGTGAGAATTCAGGTAGTAACGCACTATTTAGCAACAGTGCGGCTATGCTGACTACTCCAACCCTCCGCAGTGGCCGTTGTTTTCCCGAACTCTCTCTTGGCACGGAGGATTTCCAAAAACCGACAGACTCTAAAATTTACACCCGTCCAGTAAAAATTGCAAACTATCAATAATACAAAAAAACGGACGAAATTTTCGCCCTAAAGGACCAAAACTCGGCGAAAATAGTCGAGTTTTAATATTAATGACTCTCAGAAATTCGTATTTTTCAGTCCGAATTAAATTCAGGATATTTTGTCTACTATCGAATTTATGAGAGTCATCAATATTCAAACTCGACTATTTTTGCCGAGTTTTGGCCCTTTAAGGCGAAAATTCCGTCCGTTTTTTCGTATTTTTGACCGTTCGCAATTTTTACTGGACGTGTGTAAATTTTTGAGCCTGTCGGTTCTTGGAAATCCTCCGTGCTAAGAGAGATGTAGGAATAACAACGGCCACTGCGAAGGGTTGGAGTAGCCGGTATAGCCACACTGTTGCTAAATAGTGCATTACTACCTGAATTCTCACCCGCCTTCTTATCGTGAACAGAGTATAGCCGATTTCTTTGACATTTATTTTACCATTGGTTTTTCAGGTCGCTCGCAAAATTTAAAAACAAAATCATGACAGTTTACGAATTTGCTTTTTCTTTTAAAATAAAATGGTATAAGGCAATGAATTAAAGCGTTACACCGATTATTCCATCGGTTGAAAAAAGATTACACATTTTAGTTCAGTGTATGACTGTACTATATGAAAAAAAAAAAAAAAAAAAAAAAAAAACAAGTTGGAACTTGCAACACTGGAACAGTGTTAGCAAAGAGAGCATGAGTGTCGGCCGTAAATCATTGTAAGTGTGGAGTTCCATATTGATAGTACAAAACTGCGACAAATTCATTCGCAACGCTGCATTTGTGTTTGTATAACAGTGATCGCTGTAAAAATAACTTGATAGGTCAAAGTGGGAATGAAAATTTACTTATAGCGTGTTGAAACAGTTGTTCACGAGGCGAGGTGAATACTGTGGTTTTGAAAATCGATTTCGATAGTGATAGTTCCTTTAAAATCGGATGACGCAATACCAATCCTAGCAAGCCGCAAAGTCTAGTTTAGTTATTTGGGACTTTTTTAGATTTCTCTCGCCTGAACCAAAGTCATCAGGAAGGAAATTCTTAATACCAATCCTAGCAAGCCGGAAAGTCTAGTCTAGTTATTTGGGACTTCTATAGAATTTTCCTCGCTTGAACCAAAGTCATCACGATGGAAATTCTTCGTCTTTATGGTTTCAGCTCTTTTTGTCTCAGATTAAAAAATGAATGTTAATATTGATCAAATGTCATCCGACACTCATCAAGGCCCTTAAGGAACGTAATATGAACTTGAAAAAAGCTCATTCGATTTTTAAGGGAGCTTAAACGGTCCATGAGAGACGAAATTCGCGGATACAGAGTATCCACAGCTTATTTCAATGTTCGATCTGACAAGACCGTGCGCCTTTGAAAAATCGATATCTCGATAGTGAATCGATGTATTGCAATTCGGTTTGCACCGGTCGAAAGCGCTTGCTTGTGACTGACAACCTCGAAAATTTCAGATCCATCCGAGTTTATTTAATGACCTTACAGGACCTCTCGCGGCCGCAGTTAGACATTTATTGTCAGAGTTACGCTGAAACGGGGAGTAGTTCCCCCCCTAAGATGATATTTTTTGGCTCGAAACTGCATTGGGCCCTCTCGGGACATCATTGGGACCCGAAAAAAAGCGGAACCGATATAATACGGCACACGACTGGTTCGTGAGAGACGAAATTCGCCTTTTTCCAGCCTCCAGCGCCCCTCTAAGGTCGATCTGACAATACCGCGCGCCTTTGAAAAATCGATATCTCGAGAACGAATCGATGGATTGCGCACTGCGGTTTGGATTGGGCGGTAGCTTCAGCTTTTAGATAATTCTTGAAAAAATTCAGATCCACCAAGTTTTAAACGGATCTTATGGGACCTCCCGCGGCCGCAGTGAGACATTGTACGTGAGACTTACGCTGGAGTTGGGGCCACGCCCCCCCCCCCCGATATAGACTTTATCGGTCCGACATTTGTCAGGGCCCTTAATGAATTTCATGTGAACTCAAAAAACTCACATATGACTTCTCACGGCGCATGCTAGGTCCATGAGAGTCGAAATTCGCGGATTTTAGAGAATCTTAGATTTCTGACCCTATACCGCGCGCCTTTGAAAAATCGATATCTCGAGAGTAAATCGATGTATCGCAATCCGGTTTGGGCCGATCAAAAGAGTAAGCTTACCGGTACTCGCCGTTAAAATTTTGGATCCATCTGATTTCATTTTGAGACCTTACTTGAGTTACTTGGACCCCAGTTGGAATTATTTTTTCGGAGTTACGCTGGCAAGGGGGTCGCTCCCTCTCTTGGAAAACTGTGGAGGGGGCCCTTTGCTGGGGCATACATTCTATTTTTCATTTTTTTTTTTTTTTTTTTTTTTTTTTTTTTTTTTTTTAATTTTATATTTGTGTCTAATCTAAGTTGGGGGAGGAGGAGGAGAGTACCTGCAAGTCAACCGGCAATTTACTTTTGATAGTGGCTGCGGGTCGAGGGTGCGGATTGCGGACTTTTAACTTGTTGTGGGGTTTACAGGGTGGCCGTGTCTAAACTTATGAGAAAAGAAGGCAACCACAGACCGGAAGAACGTTCAATTTCTGGTTCAGAGACCATGGACAAAGACATGGGCACCCGCAAAACAATTGCCCGGAGGGGCAACTTTTTGAATGTCAATGGAAGGTCTAGGGGACTTCACTTAGAGACGGGCAAGTCTAGAGAACCCCCCCCCCCCCACTTCCGCCCAAAATAGAAAATAAATCAATTATCCTTCCAAATGGTAGAAATTGTAAGTGATTGTAGCATGTAGTTGTATCAAAAGTAATTCTATTTTTGAAGTGTTTGATATTATGAATAAAGTGACAGCATCAGATGATAGAAATAGTAAAAAGCTAAGTACAACTATTCCTTCTTTATTTTCATTGTCCTGATGAATTCTAAGAGTTAAACTATTTAAATTAACAAAACCAAACTCTTGCCCATACATTCTCTAATCATGTAATTATCGACCAGAGGATTCTGAATTTTCAAGGAAGTTCGCAAAATTCTCGTTGCCAACGGTAGTTGCCAATGTAGACACGTTCATACTAGTAGATTTTAAAACTTCTTTCGGCGAGGGAGATGACGGGTGGGAAGGATGATGTCGTCTGAATCAGGAGGGGGTGGGGTAAAAATCAGGGGGAGGTCTAGATCTGGGGGGGGGGGGAGAGGAATCCTGAAACTGGGGGCGAGCTGTATAGTGGCAAGGGGTGGTGGGGCACCACTGCTTGGGGGGGGGGCAACTTCCCGCCCTGCCCCCCCTAAATTACGCCCCCTATTAAAATTGTAAAGTAAACTAAGAATAAAGTTTGTTAACTCTTACTCCTTTCGTTATTATTTGATCTTCGAATGTTCCGATTCTTTTTTATTGTAAAGTTTTGATTTTTCTGAATTAGGGGGGGGGCGCCGCGCCGCCCCTCGGGGAGCGCCCATTGACAGATAAGGGAGAAAGGTAAGTGTGGGAAAGCGCACGGGAATCCGGCGTAGTGTGCCGCAAAAATTACTACCAATGGCGGATCCAGAAAATTCTTTTAGGGGGGGGGGGCTTCACGCCTATGAATTTTCAAATTTGCAGAGAGGAATTTATGGGATTTTTTCTGTTGAAAAAAGGCAAAGGCTACCGTGAGTTGGGGGGGGCGTGCCTTTCCCGAATCCGCCGCTGATTACCATGTAACACTGGGCCACGATGACCGATGTCGCATAAAACCAGGTAGAAGACCTGCGGCGGGCGTGGCATCCGTGATGGCTGTGAAATTGGGATGAAGTAGATGGACACACATCATTCATGCAATCTGCACAAGGCGGCAAGCAACTGTTGTAGGCATAGGTGCAGTAGTTCGTGGGGAGGGTAAAGGGGACGGGAGGTCGTCGCAAAACCATGGACGAAGATATAACTAAGGACTGCCGACTGTTGTTAGTCCTGTTTTGCTCTCGACCCCAGCGCTCCAAGCAGCGGTCAGCTGAACTACTCTTTCAAGTGAGCGATCCTGGCGATGTGTCCATGCTCACATGCTGTGCTACTGCTAAAACCGTTGTTGGAGTTGGTCTGTTATGGCATGGCTGTCAACTGTTGTCGGCGACCCAAGAGGATCAGATAACTCAGTATCTCAATGGAAGATCGAAAGCAAGGGAAATCCAGAATCAACTTTGGACAAGGTAACAGAAATCATCAGCAAATTAAAAGAGTCGCCTGATCTCTACTAATAAAACAAATGTCTATGTACTCTTTCTTGTTTGATTCCTTTTTGAGGTTAACTGTGAATGTATAGTATTTCAGTCCTTGATTAATCATTTTCGACAATTCAGGAATCTTTCAAGAAATACTCCAGACGTTTGCTTTTTAGCGGATTTTGCTTCCTTTTAATTCGCTGATCATTTGTTCCCTTCGTTCAATCGTGATTCAAATTACCTACACGGTATACATTTGCGGGAAGGCATGGGAGAAAGGGAGCCGGAGCGGCCACCGCTGCAGCGGTTCGCTTTTAGTTGACCCTTATTGCTGCTTGGAGCGCTGCGGTCGCGCTCGAAAACCCGCTAACAGGTTGTAACACGGGCGGAGATAGGGGAGTCGGCAGTCCTTAGTTATATCTTCGTCCATGGCTCGGAATGGTCTTAAAATTTTCCTTAGGATTTGATCTAGAACGCAACGCTCTTACATTGTCGAAAAGTTAACTCTAGCTCTCGCAATTAACGATTAAAGGCGGAAAAAGCATGGTTTCTGGACCGCGGAACAGTGACGTTATCTAGCGGATGAGAATCTTACTACAGGTCGCTGAGGATTCACCTTAAAACGCAACGCCGATCGCGTTCCCCAAACGAACTCTTTTAGCGGACCGAAACATCAACAATAACAGGATTGGAAATTTGAAATCATCTAAATGCATTTTAAATCGCAGAATACACGAAACATGGACACAATCCTCTGATATAAAACCCCAATATCTCATACAGAAGATTTCGTTGAAGTCTGATCCAAATTAGTAACGTAATTACATTCCCAAAAATGCTTAACCTCAATCTTGGCCAAAAACTCCCGCCACAAAGAAAAAGCGACAAATTGGGAGGACACCGGATTGGCGGAATCACATGGGTCAATCGGTCCTCGAGGACCCGTTCTCGATACTGAAACCAAGCGATCCCCCGAGCGGACCCCCGAACCATGCCGTTCCTATAAGAAAAGCATTATTGACCTTGTAGAAACGATTTCAATAGAGCATGACACTCATGCTCTAAAAAAACTAATCTGTAATAGTTTCTTAACCGGTGGAGTCGTCGCGACGACTTTAAAAAACTTGCGGATATTTTAATAATTAGATATTTAACGGTGACTTATTATTAGATTACAGATCAGAGTATTTTCTTGCAGGACAGTCAAATACTGAACTTATCTGTGTAATCTTTTCTCAACCGGTGAATTCATCGGTGAATTGAAAAATACCATTGATTATACGCTAAACAGCAGCTCTGGTGTTAATCTACCTTTGCATTCCGACATTTTTTTTTTTTTTTGTTTGTTTAAATCGGCGTAAATTCACACAACTTCGCACGCTCAGCAACCGATAGCACAGAATAATACAATCAGAACGGAAATAACTCTGTCGGATTTTGAAGCAAATTCATTTCGCGTCCGCCATGTTGGGATGTAGGATGTTTACATCTGGATTCGCGCTCGAAAAAAAAATTTAGGACATGATCCGCAAAATTTTCATTTTGAAATGCCATTAGAATAAAAGTGAGGCTGGAAACTTAAGATTTCTTTCCAGAATTTACAGAAATAAATGAGTTTCAACACAAATCACACACGCCGCCATGTTGGGAAATAGGACCACGGCGTTGCCTATTGGTGCCGGTAAATTCCAAACTTGCTTCCATTGGCTCTTATGGGAGTTTCCGTTCTGATTGTATTATTCTGTGCCGATAGAGAGCAACAACAGCGCAGCCTAGGGACCGCGCATCGTTTGGAGTCAGACGGACTACGGCAAACGCGTGAGTTCATAACGAAAGGAATCCAATTAAATTTAATTATTCCGCGGTTCCGATCCGATGTCAGTTCCGTACGCGGCGCGCGTTTGACTTTTCCGCAGTGTTCCTCTCTCGATGCCTCGCCGGTCGCCGGTTTGCCGCGGCGCGGGCGCGGCGGGGCCAAAATTTGTCGGGAGTTTGTCACGTTCTAGCTCGCCCTCGCTCTCCACGTTATCAGTGTCAAAATCGCAATGTTTTCAATCAAGATTCAATTACGAAGATAGAATTAGCGCGTTAGTGAGGATGGGTCGCGAGTTCGACGCGACGGGATGGTAAAAGGGAATGGGTAAACCCGGGGAATTTCAGCCCCGAATTCAGGTATTTGTATACCATTGTTCTTGAAAATTTGGGGGGAAATGCTCGTGTTCTGCGCCCATAGATCAGGGCTTAAACCCACTCATTCTTTTAAGGAGCCATTTTAGAGTGGCAGGTTTTTTTTTTAAGTCCCATACAATTTTTTCACAGTCATTAGAGCTACATTATTATAAACTTTCATTATTTTAAAAGGGAAAGAAAGGGGAAAAAATTAATACTTTTAAAAAAAAAAAGGTCGTTTCTTTTAGTCGTAAGCAGAAATGACCGGTTCAAGCCCCGGCCGATTTAGATTTTAATAAAAATGCCGGACAAAAATTCTGATAAAAGAATTAGTAATCCCAAGGTTGACAAATCGTTGTGATTTTGGTAGTGGTATTAAATTATAGAAATTATTATTATTATTTTTTTTTTTCCAGTATGATGATCAATACATTATGGCACAGTGAAGTTCTTTAGATTCTGACAAATCACTCTACCTTTTTCATTGAAACCAATTTCTTTCTGCACCGATTTGAATGTCCCAACAAAACCCGGAGTCAAACTGTTGCCCCTAAATATTTAGATGTTTCAACATGAACGTGTGTATATTTATCCCCGAGCATATTTACATAAACTGGAAAGAAAACTTCATAGGAAAAACCAGAGAAAAATAATGAATACGGGCGAGTGTTTTTTGTTCACAAAAACAAAAAAAATCGAAAAAAAAGGGGCCCCATGCCCATGATGCCAGGTTAATGCTAAAAAAATCGTAAAACGTGCTTGTAGGGACAAACTTACCCATCCGTCGCAGAAAGTATATGCAAAACGCAGAGCATCCTCGACTAAATTTGAAATTGAAGGCAAAAAAAATCTGTGAAAAAAAGTTAAGAGTACCGTGAAATATTGCATCTTAGCATAATCATCTGCTTTATCCCATTTATTTACCCAAAATACAGACAAAATTTTGCACTTTGAGCAAATTGAAAGATCCCCAACTTTCGCGTGGAATCCCCTCGTGTACATCTCGTATTGCATATACCCTGGACGCTGGACATATACGTATCTTATCGTCATCGTTTGTATATCCTCTATGCTGAGAATCTTTAAAATGCACCATGTTGCTGTGAATCGTTACATTTGGGATCTATTTTTAAAATTTTCCCTTGCATTAAATGTTGCAACACTGAAAAGGAAGCAGTGAGAGGATTAAAACTCTTTTTGCTGCGCAAAGTTACATGACAAGAGTAAATAACTCGTAAAATTATCGAGAGAGCAAAAACTCGAAAGAATTAAAGTTGTGAAAGTAAAAAAAAATAATAATAAAAAAAAAATAGACGCACCATTCAAAAATTCTTTAAAAAAAAGGAGGATTCAAGAACTTTATTCCGGATTTGTTTTCATTTCGTCTGTTGAGAGCAAAAAAATAGAGTGCAATCGGTGAAACAACTGCGGACATTTTATTTTTCCGAAAAACTTCTCCCTGGATGGCTAAAAATGAGTCCAAGGAAGATCAGAATGGTACTCCCAAAGTGAGAAAAAAAATTACGGAAAAAATATTGAATAACAAAGAACGCTGAAAAATTCACGCTAAAAATAAATTCACAAATTAGGGGTTTCAAACTTTATGACTCTGACTCCATTTTTGATTTTTACTTGGGATGATTTCACACAGATCTACATTTTTCTTGAGATCCTCGAAAGACATTTGGGCCCCAAAATTTTCTGAAGAAATACGACTTTTTCAAGATTTCAGTAAAATCTGCGACCCATAAAGACAGGATTTTAAATTTTATCCCTTACGTAAAATCACAGTGCGTAACGAAGGATGTGATCCCAAGTTTCAGCACCATACTTTTCTGTGAATCGTCTATACTATGTGGCAAATTTTCAATTTCACCACGATTTATAAATTTTAGAAAATTTTTCAATCTCTGTTAAATGTCAACAATCTGAATGTCATTACAAATAAAATTTCCCTACCCCCCCCTACGTCTCTTCTTACAAAAACATGTGCTTTTGCAACATAAAGGAAGCAAAGTAAGTAATACTTTTTTAATGCTTCCTATAATTATTTTCTCTGACAAATTTTTTTCCCAAGATTATTTTTTATGAACAACTTAAGGCTGCTATAGAGGAGAGATACAATAATTTAAAATGTAGATCACATTTTTTTCAACTCTTGCGTGGTATAATTTCACTCCATAAGTTTGAAAGTATTGTTACTATCATTTTTTGGGGGATAAAAAGGGGTTCTAAATTATCCTTAATATAACGTTAATTTGAATTTTGACAATGATGCGGTCATCAAAAAAATTTTGATCAGTGAAACTGTAGAATAAACATCAGAAACGACTACAAAAAACCTGCAAGGTATTGAAAAGGTTAAGCGTACAAAAATTTTTTAAAAAATAAAGGGCCCGGGGGGGGGGACGTGGCACAAAAATCCTCCTTGTCGAAGCCGGAGGGCGCCCTAATAAATAAATCGTGTTTTCGGACTGGAGCACGAGCATTGAACAACGTGAACAAAGGCATTTTCAATTAGTCAACCTGTATCTGTATGTATGAGCAACTACTAGTGCACACTGCAGGGCACGGCACGCCACACAATGGTCATTGATCGAAAAAATGTGGAAAAACATTCGTGAAACAATGTCATAAAAAACATAAATTTTAAAACCCTTTTAAAGCTTAATTTACAACTTTCCAGTGATATTTCAAGGTTTAAATTGCTTGCTTGAAGCAAGCCTCTATGATTAAAATTTGGTCTATGAAATCATCAATTGACCATTTGATGATTCATGAATTGATGAAAAATTTAATTTCTTACTTTCAGCCATTTTTTGATGATCTCAGACCATTGTGCGCCGACCAGCACACACTGAATCAAAATTTAGATTATTCCGTAAGTAATTTTTTAAGCCGATCATTCATTGCGGAAAAGCCTCAGAATTGATTATTCTAATTACGACCATGTCACCTGACTCGTTTGCCGCAAAAGTAGTTATATTGTGACCATCAGAGTTTACGATCATTAATAATCTGGATGTAATATAGGCGCGGAGAAAAAATATCGTAGCCACGCTTCGAAGTGCCGAATAGACAACACACGTTACATTTTTTTCCCCCATATTTATTTGACTTGCGCTGGTGTGATAATAAAAACCTTTTACCATTACGACATTCGGCAGCCAGTGCCGGCTGACTCCATACTTCTGTCTCTGATAGGACTTCTTCAGGATTTAAATGTCCAGGAAATTCATGTATCGATGCACTGTGTGACAAACCGGTCTCGTGATTAAATTTGGCGAGATGCAGGCTCTATTTTGTGAACTTAGTATGCCGTCGGTGTGCGCGGGATTCTCTCTCGCGGTTTTTTCTTTGATAGATGTGAGACAGAGAGAAAGAGTGAGGGTGTCGTAAAGCGGCGAGGGAAAGGGGAGAGGGGAGGAGAGAGAGGGGAGAGAGAGAGAGAGAGAGAGAGAGAGAGAGAGTGTGTGGAGGAGAGAGGGAGAGAGAGGGATAAATGGGAAAATCGAGAGACGGAGGGGGAGAGAAAAGATGGGGAGAGACGAGGGGGAGAGAGAGAAAGAGGGAGAGAAAGAGACAGGGCCCCAAAAGAGAGGAGAGAAGAAAAAAGTAATAGGGACGGAAAGAGGTGGAGAGAGAGAGAGAGAGAGAGAGAGAGAGGAGAGAGAGAGAGAGAAGAGGGGAGAGAGAGAGAGAGAGGGGGAAGAGAGAGAGGGAGAGAGGGGGGGGGATAGAACGGGGGAGGAACAATATTGTAAAAAATAAAAAATGGGGAAAAGGAGAGAAATAACCTATTCGTCGATACAAATTTAAAAAATGCTAATTTAAACCATGAAGTAATCCTAACTTGTATGTTCTTTCCCATCACTCAACAATAGGTGTTTAGATTGGTCATGACTAAAAACCCGCCCCAAGCTTTGCGCTGGCCCGCTGGATCTCTATTTGTCTCTGCAATCTCCCGAAAAAATTATGTTTATAAGCCCCCCAAAACCCATCAAATTGTTTAACCTGATTTTTTGAGCAAGAGAAATAATTTGTAAGCTGTACATTATGTTTTTGAAAATTATTCCATCCACCTTGATTTAAACCTACATATATTTTGTGAAGGTGATCAATCCCAAACTTCATTTACAGCTGCAGCTTTGCATTCAATTGACGGGAGATGGATCCTACATCATATTTGACAACGTCAGGCAGGGCCCTTTTGACCTGAGCGACGAACGGTGATGAGCGAAAGAAGTTTTTGAGTTGCGAGAGGGGCTCCTTTTTCTTTTTTTCTCCCCGCGGTGTTGGGCGTTTAATCCGTTTATTGCTGCATCCCAAATTGTGCCGACCCCCCCACAGCATTGAACTTTTCAGTTCATCGTTGCCATGTTTGATTGTTGTGAAATCAAAAAAAGCTAAACTCTTCAAATATTTAGGGGAAACTCCACGGAAACATGACTTTTTGCTAACGCCAAAAAGTATCATGTACTTACTTATATATGCAAAATTTTATCTTTATCATTATCATTTGTCATTTAGTTTTTGCATCATTCATGATGAAATCATCAGTCATCAAAAAAAACGTCTACAGATATGGCTAAAGCTAAAAATGCA
This sequence comes from Trialeurodes vaporariorum, assembly GCA_011764245.1. Classification (NCBI taxonomy): domain Eukaryota; kingdom Metazoa; phylum Arthropoda; class Insecta; order Hemiptera; family Aleyrodidae; genus Trialeurodes; species Trialeurodes vaporariorum. The sequence continues at coordinate 25,977,550 of VMOF01000369.1, read as the reverse complement.
CATTTCTGTTGAAGGCGTTTCTTTCAGCGAACTTTATTTTAATGGATCATAAGTCTAATGAAGATAGAGATAAAGTATAAGTCGGAGACCACAAGTCTACCTCATAGAAAAATCTTTTGACTCCATAACAGCAGTGCTATTGCCATATGTCATTAATGTAACGGTTTGTTTCTGTTGCAGTGGCTAAAACAAACACCTGTGACAGATATATTCATTTGATACACTTGCAGTTTCAAAATTTTTAATGATGCTATTTGTATGACGCATACAGTTGTTGGCGTCAGTAAAAAGACGTTTTATTGTGAAATTACCCCCCATTTCAGGCAATATTTTTTTTCTTGCCCCTTCTTTCACCCGTCATTTTCAATGAGACTGAAAGCGTTTTTTCATTTTCCCCCCCCCCCCCCCCCCCCCCCCAGAATCTAATGCAGTATTGAAGTTTTTGCTACACTTGTACAAACGATCGTTCGAAAATGTTCTTGGTTTTATTTCGAGATTCATAAACAAATTTAAAAAAAGAATAATGAACAGTAAATGATTGTAATTTGAAATAACTTTTATCTACATATATGCTTTTTTAATAATAATTAAAATTGTGAAATTTTCGACTTCGTTTTTTTTTTTCTCCGCAGAGCTGTACAGTTTAAAATGCGCAGTAAAAAAAGTATAATAATTGATTGTGTGAGGTCTCGCTTGAATGCTTTGTTATAAGCTGATAAAGACATTTAAATTTAGAGGGGTCGTAAGTCATTTCTTGACGCTTTCCATTTTTTAATGATTTAAAGGGTTTTGGGTGTAAATACATATGTCATTCGTCATATACAATCCACGATCTGTCCATTTTTTTCTTTTTTTCTTACAAAATCTTTTGGGAAAAAAATTAAATTACACTGATGCAAATGGTTGTGACATTTTTTACCTAGTCTCATTTGAAAGCTAAACCCTGGTTTCCAATGAGACCCCAATACTACGCAACGACGCAACGCTACGAAGTTGAAATACACGCAATAAAATGAAATCGTTCCCAATGCTGCGCAAAACCTTTGCGTCGGAACACAACGACGCGACGCGGCCGAGTTGAACTTTTTCCAACTCTTGCGTCGCTGCGCAAGGAGCTAGATGGGTTTCGCGCTGGCCGCCGCTTGTCGGGTGATCGTTTGATGAGTCCCGAATCAACAAATGCAAAAGTGAAGAAGAAGAAGCGCTCAGAATTCGGCTGAAAGCCATTGCGATTTGAGAATCTTGCTGGTGAAAAACCAAATAATAACTTTTGAGAAACACGAAAATAAAAACATGCAAAGTAAAAGTGAAAAACGCGCTGTTGTAAATCGAAACTAACCTAACCTCACTAACGCACGAAATTTAAAAATGAAAACAAACCGACTCCATTTTGAGTGTTTCGACGCACGCCCTTTGAAATACTTGATGCTGATTGGTCGATGCTTGCGTTCATTGGGAACGACTTTTGTCCTTCGTCGAAAACCCTACCAAACGCAAGGAACGCAACGCTATGCTACAGTGCGCAAGGCCTAGCGTCTCATTGGAAACCAGGCGCAGTGAACATATGACTAAAAAACTTCAAGAATGGAGAGAATTTTCTTAATTGCATTTCGAAGCATTTCAATCGAAAAAAAAAAATCTTTTGGGCAAATTTTTTTTGTGCTTTGCCTGACTCAAAATGGTATTGCAAAGAAATGGGGTAAGATACAACTATTTTGAGAAAACGGGGGTTTTTTTGTGAGCTTATAAGCTTTCAAATGAGTGCTTGTGTAAAAGAGAACGATCGCAGTTTGTTGCCAGCTCACCAGCAGCGCTCTGAAAAAACAAGAAAAAAACACGGTAGGATCTTCATAAACTTGATTATAAGATATCGACATACACCATAAGATCATCATAAGGTGCTTTTGACGATAATTTATTTTTATGACATAACATACCGTGGTAAACGTTCAAGAGACAATTGAGATGAAATTCCCCTTGGAATTACCAGGGTTCTTATTTATCCGATTGAATGCTCTGATAGTTCATGAAAAAAAATCCTCAAGTCTTGAGGCTTCCGCAGGTCTGATGAATTCTACATAACGCTCCCTTACAGGGAGCTTTTATAACAATTCGGCAACGTCGTGACTGAATTCAATCTAATTAGATGTAAATATATTTGGCCGCAGAGAATCACAGGGATGGAATCACTCCCTTCCGCCGCTGACTTTCCATCAAGGGAGTTTTTGAAGATCCGCGAGGCCAAGAGCTCCTCTCGCTTGCGGGCCTAAAACCCCGGAACCCTGAACCCTGAACCGGAAAATCGGCCGCCGCAACTTAACTATGCGGTTCCTTAAGTCTTGTTCATTCGCCCCTGAATAATCATCCTTGCCTCCTTACGATAATTAGGTGAGCCTAATGAGTTCCAGACAAAAAATTTAAAACTGTCCCTCCAGCGCGGGTTATGCACTCTTCCCGCGCGGCCCAAATCCAGTGGCGCGGCCCCGGAGGCAGAGGGAGGTCTATTTTTGTGTACGTTTGTATACACAAGTTCCAGAATTCCCCGGTGGAACAAAGATTACAGGGCTCTGTGTTTTAGTGTCATTTTTTCACTATGACTTTAAAACTATGTTCGTGATCTTATCTGCAGCGGTAAAACGGTATGGTGAATTCAGGAGTTTCACCGCATACTTTCCTCAGTTCCTGGAATTCAACATCTGAGCGACTCGGATTTTATATAAATTGAGCGACGGGATTTCACTGCCGAAGCTCTTTGGATGGAGAATTTGGGCTAATTTGCGAATGTGGATGTCCTCTCTTCTCCCTCTCCCTTCCACCTTCACCTCCTCCTTACCCCCACCCATCCCTAGTCGGGAGTCTGGCAAAATTTAAAGGCAGGCGCAACTTTAGTAACTTTATCGTAGAGCCGAGTCGGAGCCAAGTTAAATAACGAGTAGTTTTTAATTATGGGGAGCCTGGAAAGTGGGTTGTAAATATATCAAAGAGAAGTTGTAAGTTTCAATACTTATGATAGTTCGGGGGGAGGGGGATGAGAGGCGAGGAGAGAAAGAAAAAGGGAGAGGGAGGACGGGGGAGCAGTGAGTGGGGAGGTTTAGGGCGAAATAAGTCGAATCTGAAGCTGAATCATTCCTGTGCACCGGCTTGTCCCCTCTCTCTGCTTTCCAGCTTTAACTACGCTACCGACTTCTGATGCGGGGGAAAAAAAAATAAAAAAAAAAAAAAAAAAAAAAAAAAAAACCTGCAAAGTTTCCAAAATATAGACATTTCTTTAAAATATTCGCGTACTCCATTGTTCTGTTTTTTTTTTTTCTAGTATTTTATGAATAGTCAATCGCGACTTTTGAGATGGATTCCCGCCAATATTTCTCCGAAATTTTTTTTTTTTTTTGAACAAAATATACATTTTTTTTTTCTTTTTAGCGGAGAGCGATGCATCTTAATGGAATAGTATTATTTTTCTGTTCGTCGGGTTCAACGGAAATTGATTCATTGAGTTTAGACCTGCGAAACAAAATGAACGACAAGGTCAGGGGCGTCACGTATAAAATTTGGCTACATCGTAGTTTGTTCATTTAAAGTTTAAATTTGAACCTGTGAAAAAGGTCAAAATGATGGGGGTGCACAGTGCTTTCCCCGCAAATTTGATTATTTTAAACGGATTTGAATGGACGAAATTCAGCGTTGTCAGTTTGCACGCGACGCCGCGCCACTAGACAAGGTTGAAATATTATTTGAGTCCTCTGCTAGTTTCAAAGGGGCCCTAACTCGGCATCATAAGCACATTGGATGGAAACATGGATTATTCCGGACAGGAAAAGTTGTTCGTATTTTGCTTTTAAAACATTTTATGCACTTTATTTGTATTTTCGAGCAAAAATCAAGTTATTTTATTCTTTTGTACTATGGCGGGCAAAATAATTAAAGTCCTCTCATCGAAATTGTTCTTGGTAAATTTTTTTTTTTATTTTCAAAAGGGCGTTTTTGTTTTTTTTAGGCATACTTTTAAGTGGCAATCCTGTTAAACTCTGAAATACCCGAATACTGCAAAAATTTTTCCCAAAATTTGCCAAGAGATTATGCGATGAGAATTTCTATGATGGTACTTTCTTTTGCCGGCCATGGTACACTCTCCACTCTGAAATGAATGATTTCACACATTTTTTAGTTATCTCGTCATTTGTCGTTTAAAATCTTCTTTTATTCGTAACATTAGTCCGTGGAATTCCATGTTTTTATCCACAGTGCGACGTTTCAGAATCTCCGATTATAGTTTTTTTTCTCACCAGAGGTCAACTAACTATACTCTGTTCACGATAAGAAGGGGGTGAGAATTCAGGTAGTAACGCACTATTTAGCAACAGTGCGGCTATGCTGACTACTCCAACCCTCCGCAGGGCCGTTGTTTTCCCGAACTCTCTCTTGGCACGGAGGATTTCCCAAAAAACCCACAGACTCTAAAATTTACACCCGTCCAGTAAAAATTGCAAACTATCAATAATACAAAAAAAAAAGGACGAAAATTTTTGCCCTAAAGGACCAAAAAAAAGGCGAAAATAGTCGAGTTTTAATATTAATGACTCTCAGAAATTCGTATTTTTTATCCCCCAATTAAATTCAGGGTATTTTGTCTACTATCGAATTTATGAGAGTCATCAAAATTCAAACTCGACTATTTTTGCCGAGTTTTGGCCCTTTAAGGCGAAAAATTTCCCTCCGTTTTTTCGTATTTTTGACCGTTCGCAATTTTTACTGGACGTGTGTAAATTTTTGAGCCTGTCGGTTCTTGGAAATCCTCCGTGCTAAGAGAGATGTAGGAATAAAACGGCCACTGCGAAGGGTTGGAGTAGCCGGTATAGCCACACTGTTGCTAAATAGTGCATTACTACCTGAATTCTCACCCGCCTTCTTATCGTGAACAGAGTATAGCCGATTTCTTTGACATTTATTTTACCATTGGGTTTTTTAGGTCGCTCGCAAAATTTAAAACAAAATCATGACAGTTTACGAATTTGTTTTTTTTTTAAAAAAAAATGGTTAAGGCAATGAATTAAAGCGTTACACCGATTATTCCATCGGTTGAAAAAAAAATTACACATTTTAGTTCAGTGTATGACTGTACTATAAAAAAAAAAAAAAAAAAAAAAAAAAAAACAAATTGGAACTTGCAACACTGGAACAGTGTTAGCAAAGAGGGGCATGAGGTCGGCCGTAAATCATTGTAAGTGTGGAGTTCCATATTGATAGTACAAAAATGCGAAAATTCATTCGCAACGCTGCATTTGTGTTTGTATAACAGTGATCGCTGTAAAAATAACTTGTAGGTCAAATGGGAATGAAAAAATTTTCTTATAGCGGTTGAAACAGTTGTTCACGAGGCGAGGTGAATACTGTGGTTTTTAAAATCGATTTCGATAGTGATAGTTCCTTTAAAATCGGATGACGCAATACCAATCCTAGCAAGCCGCAAAGTCTAGTTTAGTTATTTGGGACTTTTTTAGATTTCTCTCGCCTGAACCCAAAATCATCAGGAAGGAAATTCTTAATACCAATCCTAGCAAGCCGGAAAATCTAGTCTAGTTATTTTGGGGCTTCTATAGAATTTTCCTCGCTTGAACCAAAGTCATCACGATGGAAATTCTTCGTCTTTATGGTTTTAGCCCTTTTTTTCTCAGATTAAAAAAAGAATGTTAATATTGATCAAATGTCATCCGACACTCATCAAGGCCCTTAAGGAACGTAATAGAACTTGAAAAAAACTCATTCGATTTTTAAGGGAGCTTAAACGGTCCATGAGAGACGAAATTCGCGGATACAGAGTATCCACAGCTTATTTCAATGTTCGATCTGACAAGACCGTGCGCCTTTGAAAAAACGATATCTCGATAGTGAATCGATGTATTGCAATTCGGTTTGCACCGGTCGAAAGCGCTTGCTTGTGACTGACAACCTCGAAAATTTCAGATCCATCCGAGTTTATTTAATGACCTTACAGGACCTCTCGCGGCCGCAGTTAGACATTTATTGTCAGAGTTACGCTGGGAAAAGGGGAGTAGTTCCCCCCCTAAGATGATATTTTTTGGCTCGAAACTGCATTGGGCCCTCTCGGGACATCATTGGGACCCGAAAAAAAGCGGAACCCATATAATACGGCACACGACTGGTTCGTGAGAGACGAAATTTGCCTTTTTTTCCCGCCTCCAGCGCCCCTCTAAGGTCGATCTGACAATACCGCGCGCCTTTGAAAAATCGATATCTCGAGAACGAACGATGGATTGCGCACTGCGGTTTTGGGTTGGGCGGTAGCTTCAGCTTTTAGATAATTCTTGAAAAAAAATTTAGATCCACCCCAAATTTTAAAAAGGATCTTATGGGACCTCCCGCGGCCGCAGTGAGACATTGTACGTGAGACTTACGCTGGAGTTGGGGCCACGCCCCCCCCCCCCCCATATAGACTTTATCGGTCCGACATTTGTCAGGGCCCTTAATGAATTTTATGTGAACTCAAAAAACTCACATATGACTTCTCACGGCGCATGCTAGGTCCATGAGAGTCGAAATTCGCGGATTTTAGAGAATCTTAGATTTCTGACCCTATACCGCGCGCCTTTGAAAAAACGATATCTCGAGAGTAAATCGATGTATCGCAATCCGGTTTGGGCCGATCAAAAGAGTAAGCTTACCGGTACTCGCCGTTAAAATTTTGGATCCATCTGATTTCATTTTGAGACCTTACTTGAGTTACTTGGACCCCAGTTGGAATTATTTTTTTGGAGTTACGCTGGCAAGGGGGTCGCTCCCTCTCTTGGAAAACTGTGGAGGGGGCCCTTTGCTGGGGCATACTTCTATTTTTTACTTTTTTTTTTTTTTTTTTTTTTTTTTTTTTTTTTTTTTTTTTTTTTAAAATTTGTGTCTAATCTAAGTTGGGGGAGGAGGAGGAGAGTACCTGCAAGTCAACCGGCAATTTACTTTTGAAGTTTGGGTGCGGGTCGAGGGTGGGGGATTGCGGACTTTTAACTTTTTGTGGGGTTTACAGGGTGGCCGTGTCTAAACTTATGAGAAAAGAAGGCAACCACAGACCGGAAGAACGTTCAATTTCTGGTTCAGAGACCATGGACAAAGACATGGGCACCCGCAAAAAAATTGCCCGGAGGGGCAACTTTTTGAATGTCAATGGAAGGTCTAGGGGACTTCACTTAGAGACGGGCAAGTCTAGAGAACCCCCCCCCCCCCCCCTTCCGCCCAAAAAAGAAAATAAATCAATTATCCTTCCAAATGGTAGAAATTGTAAGTGATTGTAGCATGTAGTTGTATCAAAAGTAATTCTATTTTTGAAGTGTTTGATATTATGAATAAAGTGACAGCATCAGATGATAGAAATAGTAAAAAGCTAAGTACAACTATTCCTTCTTTATTTTCATTGTCCTGATGAATTCTAAGAGTTAAACTATTTAAATTAACAAAACCAAACTCTTGCCCATACATTCTCTAATCATGTAATTATCGACCAGAGGATTCTGAATTTTTAAGGAAGTTCGCAAAATTCTCGTTGCCAACGGTAGTTGCCAATGTAGACACGTTCATACTAGTAGATTTTAAAACTTCTTTCGGCGAGGGAGATGACGGGGGGGAAGGATGATGTCGTCTGAATCAGGAGGGGTGGGGGGGAAAAATCAGGGGGGGGTCTAGATCTGGGGGGGGGGGGGGGAGGAATCCTGAAACTGGGGGGGGAGCTGTATAGTGGCAAGGGGTGGTTGGGGACCACTGCTTGGGGGGGGGGGGAACTTCCCGCCCTGCCCCCCCTAAATTACGCCCCCTATTAAAATTGTAAAGTAAACTAAGAATAAAGTTTGTTAACTCTTACTCCTTTCGTTATTATTTGATCTTCGAATGTTCCGATTCTTTTTTATTGTAAAGTTTTGATTTTTCTGAATTAGGGGGGGGGCGCCGCGCCGCCCCTCGGGGAGCGCCCATTGACAGATAAGGGAGAAAGGTAAGTGTGGGAAAGCGCACGGGAATCCGGCGTAGTGTGCCGCAAAAAATTTCTACCAATGGCGGATCCAGAAAATTCTTTTGGGGGGGGGGGGTTCACGCCTATGAATTTTCAAATTTGCAGAGAGGAATTTATGGGATTTTTTCTGTTGAAAAAAGGCAAAGGCTACCGTGAGTTGGGGGGGGGGGTGCCTTTCCCGAATCCGCCGCTGATTACCCTGTAACACTGGGCCACGATGACCGATGTCGCATAAAACCAGGTAGAAGACCTGCGGCGGGCGTGGCATCCGTGATGGCTGTGAAATTGGGATGAAGTAGATGGACACACATCATTCATGCAATCTGCACAAGGCGGCAAGCAACTGTTGTAGGCATAGGTGCAGTAGTTTGTGGGGAGGGTAAAGGGGACGGGAGGTCGTCGCAAAACCATGGACGAAGATATAACTAAGGACTGCCGACTGTTGTTAGTCCTGTTTTGCTCTCGACCCCCGCGCTCCAAGCAGCGGTCAGCTGAACTACTCTTTCAAGTGAGCGATCCTGGCGATTTTGTCCATGCTCACATGCTGTGCTACTGCTAAAACCGTTGTTGGAGTTGGTCTGTTATGGCATGGCTGTCAACTGTTGTCGGCGACCCAAGAGGATCAGATAACTCAGTATCTCAATGGAAGATCGAAAGCAAGGGAAATTCCCGAATCAACTTTGGACAAGGTAACAGAAATCATCAGCAAATTAAAAGAGTCGCCTGATCTCTACTAAAAAAACAAATGTCTATGTACTTTTCTTGTTTGATTCCTTTTTGAGGTTAAATGTGATGTATTATTTCAGTCCTTGATTAATCATTTTCGACAATTCAGGAATCTTTCAAGAAATACTCCAGACGTTTGCTTTTTAGCGGATTTTTCTTCCTTTTAAATTTGCTGATCATTTGTTCCCTTCGTTCAATCGTGATTCAAATTACCCACACGGTATACATTTGCGGGAAGGCATGGGAGAAAGGGAGCCGGAGCGGCCACCGCTGCAGCGGTTCGCTTTTAGTTGACCCCTTTTTGCTGCTTGGAGCGCTGCGGTCGCGCTCGAAAACCCGCTAACAGGTTGTAACACGGGGGGAGATAGGAGTCGGCAGTCCTTAGTTATATCTTCGTCCATGGCTCGGAATGGTCTTAAAATTTTCCTTAGGATTTGATCTAGAACGCAACGCTCTTACATTGTCGAAAAGTTAACTCTAGCTCTCGCAATTAACGATTAAAGGCGGAAAAAGCATGGTTTCTGGACCGCGGGAAAAGTGACGTTATCTAGCGGATGAGAATCTTACTACAGGTCGCTGAGGATTCACCTTAAAACGCAACGCCGATCGCGTTCCCCAAACGAACTCTTTTAGCGGACCGAAACATCAACAATAACAGGATTGGAAATTTGAAATCATCTAAATGCATTTTAAATCGCAGAATACACGAAACATGGACACAATCCTCTGATATAAAACCCCCAAAATCTCATACAGAAGATTTCGTTGAAGTCTGATCCAAATTAGTAACGTAATTACATTCCCAAAAAAAGCTTAACCTCAATCTTGGCCAAAAACTCCCGCCACAAAGAAAAAGCGACAAATTGGGAGGACACCGGATTGGCGGAATCACATGGGTCAATCGGTCCTCGAGGACCCGTTCTCGATACTGAAACCAAGCGATCCCCCCAGCGGACCCCCGAACCATGCCGTTCCCATAAGAAAAAACATTATTGACCTTGTAGAAAAAGATTTCAATAGAGCATGACACTCATGCTCTAAAAAAAAATAATCTGTAATAGTTTCTTAACCGGTGGAGTCGTCGCGACGACTTTAAAAAACTTGCGGATATTTTAATAATTAGATATTTAACGGTGATTATTATTAGATTACAGATCAGAGTATTTTCTTGCAGGACAGTCAAATACTGAACTTATCTGGGGTAATCTTTTCTCAACCGGTGAATTCATCGGTGAATTGAAAAATACCATTGATTATACGCTAAACAGCAGCTCTGGTGTTAATCTACCTTTGCATTCCGACATTTTTTTTTTTTTTTTTTTTTGTTTAAATCGGCGTAAATTCACACAACTTCGCACGCTCAGCAACCGATAGCACAGAATAATACAATCAGAACGGAAATAACTCTGTCGGATTTTGAAGCAAATTCATTTCGCGTCCGCCATGTTGGGATGTAGGATGTTTACATCTGGATTCGCGCTCGAAAAAAAAAATTTTGGACATGATCCGCAAAATTTTCATTTTGAAATGCCATTAGAATAAAAGTGAGGCTGGAAACTTAAGATTTCTTTCCAGAATTTACAGAAATAAATGAGTTTTTAACACAAATCACACACGCCGCCATGTTGGGAAATAGGACCACGGCGTTGCCTATTGGTGCCGGTAAATTCCAAACTTGCTTCCATTGGCTCTTATGGGAGTTTCCGTTCTGATTGTATTATTCTGTGCCGATAGAGAGCAACAACAGCGCAGCCTAGGGACCGCGCATCGTTTGGAGTCAGACGGACTACGGCAAACGCGTGAGTTCATAACGAAAGGAATCCAATTAAATTTAATTATTCCGCGGTTCCGATCCGATGTCAGTTCCGTACGCGGCGCGCGTTTGACTTTTCCGCAGTGTTCCTCTCTCGATGCCTCGCCGGTCGCCGGTTTGCCGCGGCGCGGGCGCGGCGGGGCCAAAATTTGTCGGGAGTTTGTCACGTTCTAGCTCGCCCTCGCTCTCCACGTTATCAGTGTCAAAATCGCAATGTTTTCAATCAAGATTCAATTACGAAGATAGAATTAGCGCGTTAGTGAGGATGGGTCGCGAGTTCGACGCGACGGGATGGTAAAAGGGAATGGGTATAAAAGGGGGAGAAGAGGCGATGGCAAATTGCATTCGGAATTACATAGTTGTCAGTACCGTTTCCTGAAATCTGGCAACAACACTCTTTGTTCATTTAATCCCATTATTATGATCGAACTTATTCTGTACTATCAAACACAAAAGTTTTGGAAGTCTAGAATTCGAGATAAGTGGCGAATCATCGTGTAATCAAAGAAACTTTATGCACTCCGCGTTATCTCCGATGGTTATCGAAATTGTTGCTTTTGCTATAGTACATAGTCATATAGTGCACTCTCGCCCCTCGGGTTGGAACTTCAAGCTGAAGCCATGGTTAAAATCGAATTTTACGTATGTCAGGGTGGGTTACCATGAATTATGCTTTGAGACCAATATTAAATTACGTATCGGCTCTAAAACTTATTTCAGGTGTTTCTGTACAGACAATCAGAAATTTATTTCAAGCATTTTTATGCTCAGTATTATTTATTATTATTATTTTTTTTTATACGTTTGTTGTTGTCGTAAAGGTTACTTATGCGTGAGATAAGTACATCGAAAACAATAACATTTTAAACCTTGACTACTATTCTTGATGGCAGTCTTTAGCCAGTGTAAAATTGAAAGGAAAATGTGTTTTCGAAAAAAAAAACAAAAAACAAAAAAACAAAAAAAACAACAACAAAAAAAAACAAAAAACAAAAAACAAAAAAACAAACAAAAAAAATTGGCTAGCTGATGTTTGTAACGATCGGAGTCAAAAGTGGGGTTCTTGCAAAATGTTGCTCTCAGCAATAGAACTGAGTAGTTAAATTTGAAGTAAAAACCAGCGAAAATCGCGAAAATCACACTAAAAAGTCTACGATTTTGTAACGAACACTGAAAACAGCGTAACGGCAAGATCGTAATGGCGAAGCTAAGCAGGTATCATTGGGAGACTCCTATCTAACCTGTCACTTTCTCTATTGAAACACAGAGGTATGCCTCAAATTAGATAGGAATCCCCTACGATATATTTATCAGCGTGGCTTCGTCATTGAGTCCGATTCTGATAGGGAGTTTTGTGATTTTTTAAAGTATACTCTTCTTCATTTTTACATATTTTTATGAAAGAATTAACTCTTCAATCATCTAAAGCAAAAGTTTGCGAGAGCCTTATTTATGATCTGGAGCCAATTTGACCCCGGTGCCTTTTTTCGAATGCACTTGCATTTGATGGAGTGCATCAGATGTCAATTGAAGTTTACCATAAAAATTTAAGTAGAGGCCAAAATTAACCCCAAGTTTGGTCAATTTTATCAGTAAATTATTTTCTTGGGCCCAAAATGGTTGAAATGTAATCAATTTATTAATTTCGAAACTCTTAAAAGCTAAAATGGGATATTTTAAGGAGCAAAAACTTGTTCATGTGGTGCGAAAATGCACGGAAAAAAAAGATGAGTGAAAATAACCATACGGATACCTGATTTTGGCACCTGCTAGATGTTATGGTAAACTTGACCAGAAGTATGGTACATTTACCGATACTTTGAGTAAATTCGACATGCAATCAGGTAACATCACCTAGTACTTAGCCAAAACATAGTATACTTCTGGTTAACATCACCATAACATGTAGAAGGTGCCAAAATCAGGTATTCGTATGGTTATTTTCACCGTAGTTTTTTTCCGTGTGGTGTTTCGAGGGATTTCGGAATTGATCGCTTTCATATCAGCATAGTATCCGCCAAATGCGGCATCAACGCGATCGAATTCTTGGAGAGGGAGAAAGAGAGTGCAAAATATGATGAATAGCCGATATCGAACCTTGCGTCAGTCGCGCGCCGGGAGGCCCTGCAACCCGCCGCGCCGAGACGAGCCGAACGAGGCCTCCGTGCTGCACCTAATGTGAAAGTAACGCGCGCGCGAAATAACGGGGGCAATTTTAAACTGACCACACACGGTGCGCTTGGGTATAAAGAAGAAATGAACGGGTCAGTCGATGCCACCAATGGTGCCATGTAGAGCAGAAATGAGTCGGTGGCCCAAGTCGGAAAACACGTATCTTGTGTATGTAAGGGTAATGGGCCTGCTGTAAACTTTTGCTGCACTGAGAGAATTGTTTTTTTAATCCAAGGTGTATTTCGTTTGTGTTGAAGAAACTGCACACTGAAATATTGATAGAAGGGAAATTCCTTTAATCCAAGGAAAATGTCTGCTGCTACATGTAAAATATTCCTTGTTCTGCCAGTGATTCTCCTTCATGCAATCAGAACTTTACTTCGCGCAAGGAAAACTGTCACAAGTAAACGTGTTTCCTTGTTTTTAAATAAGTGATTTCTCTCAGTGCATAAAGCAAATTTTATTTAGTAATAACCAGGTTCGGTCACGGTTTGGTCACTTAGTGACTGCATAATATGCTTGATAGTTTGTATAACATATGTATTTTGTTGGTAGTTTTAACACTATTTGTTGCGTCAAGCAACAATACTAAATTCATATATTCAATGAAAACAGACAGAAATACCTTTTTTGGTAAATATAATTCAAATGAGTGATATTTGGTATTTTATACATCAATTGTATGGATTATTGGACTCACTCTTCACGTAGAGAGGAAGGTTAGGTTCTTCCTTATGAGTGATCTTCTTTGTATCCGTAGCGACGCTGTTGAGCGTGTTGGCCACTAAGGCGTGCTTCAACATACTCCCCCGGTTGAGGTTTCCTCAATAATAACTGGCAAGGGACAAATCTGCGAGGTTGTTCTACGCGTTATACAAGTTGGTGTTTGTAACATGACGACTCGAGTAACTTCGTCTATTCCTGGATGTAATTTTAAAATTCTTGCCAATTTCCAATGAGATGGAGGAGTGTTCTTATCTTTCAAAACAACAAGGCATCCTTCTGTCAACTTTCCCGGTTCAGTATACCATTTTGCCTTTACTTGCATCCGTTGAAGATATTCTGTTCGCCATCGCTTCCAAAATACCTTGGTCAATGAATCTAAAAGTCGTAGTCTCTTCGCCGGATGTATCTGAGAATCGTTTATTGCCGTTGACGATATGGCGCACAGTGGTTTTCCGATCAAAAAGTGGCCAGGAGTCAATGCTTCAAAGTGAGTCGGACAAGAAGAGAGTGGAGTAATCGGCCGAGAATTTAGGACTGCCTCAATGCGGGCTGCTATCGTGCTTGCGTCTTCAAATGAAAATCGTTGCGTGGATGTGATTCTCTTAAAATGAAACTTGAAACTTTTTATGGCCGACTCCCACAAACCACCAAAATGTGGAGAGTAGGGTAAAGAGAAGGTCCAATCACATTTAATTTTTCTATCAGCGCAAAATTTTGATACGCTCTCTCCCTTGAGGATATTTAAGAAGGTTTTATCCAATTCATTTTGAATATGCTTGCTTGCACCGAGAAAGGTTCGCGAGTTGTCTGAAAAAATGAGATTGGGAATTCCTCTTCTTGATATAAAACGTTGGAAGGCAGCAAGAAATGCACTGGAAGTGAGATTTGATGCAATTTCAATGTGACAAGCCTTTGTAGAAAAGCAGACAAACACGCATACATAACCCTTATGCAGTTCGCTTTTTAGTCGAACCCTTCAACGAGATTGGTCCGGCATAATCTACGCCACTGGTAGAAAACGGTCTAGATGGTTGGACTCGCTCTTTTGGCAAGGGTCCCATGTTCTGAACGACGAACTTAGGCTGTGATTTGAAACAAGTTAAGCATTTATTGAAAGTTTTTCTCACTAGATCTCTTCCTCGTAAAGGCCAGAATTTTCTTCGTGAACTTGAAAGAAGTAAGGTTAGAGGTGCACGAAAGGTAAACGCTTGCGTTCTTGGTTGAAGAGTAGACAGGTTAATTTATAATTTGTAGATAAGACCAGAGGACGGGTTTTGTTCTTGTAGCCCTGAATGGTTAGACGCCCAAATTCATCAGCTGAAGTCGATCCTCCCGCGAGAAAATAGTTCACATAAAAAGATTTTAGTGTAGCGAAAGGAGCCTCTGGAAATTTATATTTCTCGTAAAGATCTGAAAGGTCAGGTTAGGTATATATATTAGGTAATTTTTTTTAAAAAAGAAAATTGAAGAAAGATTCAATAGATTCTAGTCAGATGAGATAAGAAGTCATTTGCTTCGTTTATTTTGGCTGCTTCCTTTGTATCGAGATGCTAAAAAGTATGATGATTTTTGGAAGCAAATCGAACAGATTGGCTGCAGACATACCTATAGATGCTTTTTGAGGCACTGTTAACAAAGAATTTTCGTTTTGACAATATTATGACGGACAGCAACTTTTTTAAAGATTAGACAGGAAAATAGCTGACGATTGCCGTTGCAATATTGGCACCTTTTTCATGAATTTGCTTCTTTTTTTTTTTTTTTTTTTTTTTTTGTCTCTCTTTTGGCCTGTTTTCAACCTGAACAAATCCAAGAGAACTTGTTCGTTTTCTTTTTTCATTAAATTGTGAATGTTTAAATGTGTGAACATTTTGAATCGGGTTTTCTATTTTTCTCCAACGATTCCAAAACACAAACACGCTTTTCTAAGCGTGTAATCTTTCGATTTTAATCAGATGATTGGAAAGCTAATAAAATTCCAAGACTTTTGACACAAACCGGAAGTCGATATCTTTTTTCGATACATCGAAGGTCAAAGTTCGACGCGGACCCACTTTTAAAAATTCGTAAATCCTCATTTAATGATCCAAATTTAATAAACTTTGGGTCTAAGATGTTTTAAAAAGCAACCATGCTTTTCTAAGAAATCAAGAATTTCTTTTCTTTAAGGCGGTACTTTACTATAGTGGCAATTTTCTCAAAGTGCCGCAAAGCACCCGTATAAAATACTCATTCGGATCATTTTGCATTCGCATGATTGGATGTCAATTTATTATTTAGTGAGATTTTAGTGTTTAACTGTCATAGAACTGTCATAGATAGTTCCTAAATCATTGACTTTTAATTTTGGAAGTCTCTTCTCCCGAGGCCAAAAGTGTTTTCATTAAGTAAGGTATTAAACTCTTTTTGTAATTAAACTTGTCGGATAAAATTTGTAGAGCTATATCTCAAAAGTCCTTTTGTATACATAATGACATTTCAAGATGACACTGCTTATAAGTTTCCCAAATTTCTTAGGAGACGTCAACATTGGCAAACTGAACTTTGTCGAAATTTGACAACTAAGGAGAGGATAAATTCAAAAATGTCACATTTGAGGTTAGAATTTCATGTAAGCGATCAGCTGATGACGATGGCTGCTTTTTATTGAGGAACATCCGAACTTCGTTCGATAGGGCGAATCCCATTTCAAAGTCTTCAAGGTCGTTTGCGTTGTAATTTTCAGAATTGATTCTTTTCATCTCATGAACAGCTGCGAACTGTCGATGAAGAAGATCGGGTGGATCTCGATTTCTCTTTTGAACCATTTTGATTCCTGTCGATTGACTTTAAAACAACAACAACAAAAACAAAGTTCAAGTAGTGCTCAAAAGCTTTAACTGAGAAGTCAATTCTTCTTTTATGTTGACTAATTTTATTAAACCTTCTTTCTAGTCGTCATATTTGAGAGTTAAGACGCTGGAAGAACGAGGCAATTCCTCGCTTTTTAGAAAGTTCGTTATATTCTTTATTTATTTATTTATTTATTTATTTATTTATTTATTTATTTATTTTTTTACTATTCAAGGTATTACTTAGTTCGCCTTTTTTAAGCCATTTTATTGGTTTTTGAATCGCAACCTAAGATTCCTCATTTCCTAAGATTTTCAGAATGGTGCGTGTGCTTGGGTGGGGAGCTACCGCCTTACCGCAAGTCTTTGAACGGTTCACCGTGTATTTGCTTGTGGGGGGAGCGACCCCCTGACACAAGTCTTAACTCAGGAGAGCGAACGCTCACTTCTGAGTATTTTTGTATTTTGTGAGTTGGAGAGCGAAACGCTCACTGCAACTGATTTGGGAGTTGGAGAGCGAAACGCTCACTGCAACTGATTTGGGAGTTGGAGAGCGAAACGCTCACTGCAACTGATTTTGTGGGCATTTATGAGGCGAACTTAACCTTAAATAGGAAATGACTAGTATTTATTAGGAGAGCATCCGCTCACTTCGAAGAGTCCAAAGTACATGGAAAGCGAACGCTTACTTCATGAATTTGCAGTATAAAACGAACTTAACCTTAAATAAAAGAATTATCAAAGTCTATTTGGAGAGCGTACGCTCACTTCAAATAGTTTTAGGAGACACGGAAAGCGAACGCTTACTTCATGTGAGAATTTTATGGTATAAATGTATGGAGAGCGAAACGCTCACTTCACTTTACGCTAATTGCGAGTATTTGTATGGAGAGCAAAACGCTCACTTCATACATTATTATTATGCACAACTTTTTAGGTTATTATAATTAATCACGTCGAGGTCACCATTTTGTTGCGTCAAGCAACAATACTAAATTCATATATTCAATGAAAACAGACAGAAATACCTTTTTTGGTAAATATAATTCAAATGAGTGATATTTGGTATTTTATACATCAATTGTATGGATTATTGGACTCACTCTTCACGTAGAGAGGAAGGTTAGGTTCTTCCTTATGAGTGATCTTCTTTGTATCCGTAGCGACGCTGTTGAGCGTGTTGGCCACTAAGGCGTGCTTCAACACTATTTATTAATATCAATTCATACCAAGTTGATGGTAGATAAATATAATATTACACTTATAAAAGTATTCTTATCTCATATTTTCGTGAGCTGGTCACAAATCCGTAACCTATACCTTGATAGGTAGGTAGGTTTCGAAACCCGTAACTTGGTTCCGAAATTTGAAACCAAAGGTAGCGGACACCAATTTGATTGTACAGAATTACTAAATAGAATAGTTTTATAGCTATAATCAAGAGAGTCGCAACTCTGATGTGAAATCACATGAAAATAAGGTTTAGATAAGCCTCAGAAAGTTCCTGAATTGACTCAAAAAATCAATAAATGCATTTAATTAAATAAAATTTAAAGTCTGCGATCAAATGGGCGGTTTACTCATGAAATATTCACAAGTTCTTCTTATTTTTACTCGCTTTGTTTGTAAAATTGTACCTTTATTTGATTGTCCGCTCAAACGAGTCCGCTACAGCTGTATGAATGGTTTGGTCTACAGTGTAGACCAAACCATCTACAGTATACGACGTAAAATCACTTGGAAAAAAAAAAAAACTGTTAGAAACACCAGAAAGTTTCTAAATGGACTCTGGAAAAGTCATTAAATGCTCCTTATTAAAAAAAA
This sequence comes from Trialeurodes vaporariorum, assembly GCA_011764245.1. Classification (NCBI taxonomy): domain Eukaryota; kingdom Metazoa; phylum Arthropoda; class Insecta; order Hemiptera; family Aleyrodidae; genus Trialeurodes; species Trialeurodes vaporariorum. The sequence continues at coordinate 25,959,450 of VMOF01000369.1, read as the reverse complement.
TCCAAGATGGCGATCAGATGCGTGGGTCACACTGTATGAGCTTCTTTTAATCGCAAACTATATCAATGCTGAAAAAAATGATTCATAGTAGCAGTAGCAATTAGATGGTACTCCCTAAATGTAAAGCGCCTCACCTAGTATCGATCTTTTTGCATACGTTTAAATGGCAAAAGTGCACGGTTGCCGGATTGCACGAGCCGCCACTGCCTGGCAGAGTTAAACTATACATAGTCATTCCATTATGGCAGATTGCGACCTTTTGACTTCTCAAAAGTATGGTGTGATTTCAATGCTTTATTAAACTAACGCGTTATTGTTTATTGCTGAGCTTGCTGCACTTATACTTGTCTCACTACCTTATAATTTGATATTTACGAGTACAATATTTGATATTAAATAATATATCCAACGCTACTAGGAAATTTTATTTCCTATGAATTTATTTTTTTTAATTTTTTCCCCTTAGAATCGTTGCGCAGTGGGTTGTCCGTGGTGATGAACTGTCGTAACATCGATGTCGCTTTTTTTGAGACTAAATGCTTCGAGTTTGATACGCATTAAATTCGTTATTCCTGATTTAAAGCAGAGGAAAATCTAATTTTTTGCCCTCCCTGTAAACTTTGTAAAACTGAAATGACCGAACTTTGTAAGTGGACCAGTGGACCGTAAACGAAGGTCTCTGTTTTTCGGCGGAAACATTATTACCTACATGGAATATGCCACGATTATTCTTGCGAAATGTTCTGCCACATAAACCATCAGGTCAATCGTGATTTTCAATTTTTCATGAACTATTTTTAAAACGATCATCTTGAAGTGATGCAAAATCAGCGAAAATGTATATTCCATAACTTTAAAAAAAAAAAAAAAAAAATTAGATTGTGTCAAACCCTTGAGATTCGTTGAAAGAATGTCAGTTCCAAATTAGTCACATAAATCGTAATTTATGCAGTCTCAGGATAGGATGAGCTCGTTCAATATTTAGTGCTACATTTCGGGTAAATCCCAACCCAATCGCACAGCTGATTTTTAGAAAAGAGCGCTCCTCATGTCCTGGAACGTTAATCCATATACCACTTTAATTACCTAATGCTGGTAGTTGAAAATCTCATATCGATTTAATCGGATTGATACAGGTTTTATAGTTAATTTGCACTCGCACTCGATATTTACTTTTGTTTTTTCTCATAACCTTTTTCACACCCACATTCTTCAAGCAATACTTGTCAATTTTCTCGTAGAATCCGAAAAATATAGAAATTGGACTTTCAAACGGTTACATAAAATCTTTTCAGGCTTAGTAATGTATATACGCAACTTTGTTAGGTTGTAGAGGCGAAGGCACGCTGTATATACTTATTACCCTTAACAAAAACAAACAATGTATAAAGTACTAACTTTATAGATGTAAGTACATTGAAACTTTAAAAAATACGCTTTCTTCGAAAATAAGGAATTCGAACATTCCATCGGACTCATTGCATAAAAACTGTTCTGACTATGAATCTAAATCAGTTTGGATTACATTTTAGGGTATTCGCCTTAGTGGCAACTCTGCTCAAATGTAGAAAGAAAGATACGCTGCACCGCTTATCCGCTGCGATTTCAGTCGTTAGGACAGTCTGCTGACCCATCCATACAGCCCTCCCCCCCCCTCCCGCACCTGTTCTCAGGCGGTGAATATAAAAAAGGACTTTTTTAGTGCAGCGAAATACGGTTACTTACACCAGTCGTCTGCGATGCCACATTTTGGGTTGAGATGCTTCCTGTATTTTGCGCATTGACTCGAATGAGGATTAAAGAAACGTACTGAGAACGTCTATAGATTCGGCAACCCTGTCGATCGGTCTTCTACGCGGATGTTTTCACAGAACTGGGAGTCGAGTGAACCTTCAGGAGAGTCAGTCATGAAAAAGGAGGTAGGGATTGAGTATGTAAGTGATCGACCCCTTTCCAGCGGGATTCCAACTCCATCCACCTCTAACGCATTTGTAGTGTCCGTAAGTTACACAGTGTGTCCAAAAGTTCTGCAATACGTTTTGATACGTTTCTTGAGGAAACGGCCAAACAATAGAATGCACCGGGTGTGTAAAAAAAAAGAGCAATTGCGAACATAAAATGTTGAGCCACATATGTATATGCTCCACTATTTCGATGGGCTAAAAAGTGCTCCTTTTTTCACACACCCTCTTGCGATGTTCGTTGCTTTGTTCGATGTCTAGTTCCATACACGCGATTTTCCCATAAGAGAATTTCAACATTTGGAAATAAATTGACAATTGCATAATTGATAATTGCACGTTTTTTTTTTTTTTTTTTTTTTTTTTTTTTTTTTTTTTTTTTTTTTTTTTTTTTTTTGCGATTATGGTTTTTAGTGGTAAAGATAACAATTTGACATCGTTATATTTTGTCCATTAAACCCATGTAAAAAGTTGAATCCGAGAGTGTTCGCTTAGACCATTTATAATGGATTTAAGTATAGAATGAACGCAATGTTGCCAGGTTTAACGCAATGACCTTCTTCGCACCTCTGATGATCTTCTATTTATGCAGAAACTTTTGTCAGAAAAATGTTGTAACGCAGCTTCCCTATGAAAAGGTCAAAAAGGGGTAAATTGATGTTTGTAAGTGCGCGCATGCAGTTATTTCTGTATATCTTACTTTAAATTAGAATGCATTCTTTTGGCGGTAACAATTATACTTAAAAGTTCGCAACTAGCAAATGGCGGGTCTTGCAATTTGGCAACGATGCCCCCCAAAAAATATATTAAAACCAATCGAATGAATTGACTGTTTTACTTCAGTTTGAATTGAATTGCATGTTGCCGAACAGTACAGCATAGTGTGCAATTTTGCAACATTGTAGTATGTCCATTTAACCCCTTATGGACCAAGCCCGAGTATACTTGTTTTTTTCCTCTCATATATTTTACATTGTTTCAGTCTTCATTCCGGATAAAAATTATCCATGAAAACACTTACAAGATAAGATTTTATTGTGCGCCTTCAATTATTCGTATAGGCAATTCCAACTCCCTCGAGTACGAATAGTTAACTACCTTTCCTACATGTATACACGCGCGCAAGAGAGTGACGTTCTTTTGAACTAACTCATGACTGAAGGGTTAAACTCATGTAAAAGATCGAATGCGAAGGTGTTCACCGAACACCCAACAGTTCGATCTTTTCCATGGGTTTAAATGGACGAACTGCAACGTTACCAAAGTGCACGCTACGCTTCTGAACTACAAGTTTTGTTGCTCGTCTTTTGTTCTCCACGTTAAAAGTTTTCCCACGATACAACTTTCAGGATTCCACGAGAAACTTTATTTTATTTTTTATTTTTATTTTTTTTTCAGTAAGACTCAGTGTTCTGGCATGAGTACTGAGTAGGTACCCAATATGGTCACTTCATACAGAGGTTATTTATTTTTATCCTGCGCCCTGCGCACCGAACTTATAATGATGGCGTTGAAACTTTTTTGTTTGCTATCACATTCCGTTGTCTCTCTCCATATGTTCAAGGACTAATTTACGACCACGAGATAACTTTTAACAAATTCTAACATCCTGGAATTCGCCTCCACCTTACTTTTAGGAAGCTGGAGTGTAAAATGTAAACGCAGAACATCCAACATTGCCGTTTTGAAAAATCACCAAATTAAGAATACTTGAGAATATTTTGAAAACTACTTCAAAAAAAAAAAAAAAAAAAAAAAAAAAGAGTCATCACTTTTCCGTGGCGTTTTGCCGCAAGACCGATGAGCAAAAGAAAAAAAGAAAAAAGGGCATCACTTTTCCCCGATCTTGCCCCCCAAGCCATAGCTGAATTGGCGCTACTAACCCACCCCCCCCCCCCATGGATCCGCCACTGAAGACAGACATATCTCAGTTTCCACCGATGATTTGAGACGGATGATAATCGATCGTTTTCGAGCCGCTTCTGTTTGCATGACTGAACGTATAATAGTTGTATCTACAGTTAAATTGTCAGATGCTGAAAGAAAATCCGCCTACATTCTTTTTACATTGAAGTAAATGGGAGATAGGCAAATTTTCTCCCGTAATCTATGGCGAAGCGAGGCTGGGTGGCGGCGAAAAGCGGGCGCAAAGACAAGAGAGATTGTCTCCGAGATACGCTAAGACAAACAAAACGGAAGGAGGGTGAATCGCCCGCCCTCCGCCCTTCCGCGCCCCCGCGTAAACGGAAATGTGGAAACCTCCGCGCTCGTATGAGCTGTTCCGGTTCTGCCCGCCGCGGCAACCGGAGGCAAAAAAGTTGCGGTTGCCAAATCGTGCAAATTTGAATCCACAACACTTTTGCTGTGTGATGTATCCTTATTGTATCGCAGTTGCACTGCTGTCAGCGAAGATGTAACTTTTGATGGTTGCAGAGAAAATTACAACTGTAAAACTCTAACAAAATTTAATGTTAAAAAAAAAAAAAAAAAAAAAAAAAAAAAAAAAAAAAAAAAAAACACTGAGATTAAAAGCTGAAAATAATTTAATTTAATGAGACGTTTTGGTGCAAAACTGCTCTATTTCATCATCAGCAACATAGGAAAGCTCAGAGAGAGAGAGAGAGCGCTCAACCGTTCTGCACTTCTTACATAACGCACTTTCTTCCTCTGAATTTTTCTACTTATGGCTGATGATGGGAGTGTAATTTAGTCTCGGAACGTCCCATTTTAAAATTTCAACAGAGAAATCAACCGAAATATTACAGAAAACAAATGTAGAGAGTAATAGAGATATTGTATATGATAAACCACACACTAAAGTCAATCGACAGTGGCTAATTTTTTTTTTCTTTTTTTTTTTTCTCCGGAGTCTTAACAAAGTTACGTAGAGGGAGCGACATATAACGGTAAAGTTAGCGGATGACCTTCAAGGACAAAATTTCGATGCTTCGCTCTCATTGGCCACTAGCATCAAAATCTTTGCTCATATTAGTCAAGTCTAGTCTTGGTCTAGTTGAACGTCGTTCGTTGTGTTGCGACCCCCCCCCCCCCAAAAGTTGCTGGCACCCAATTTTCATAAAGGGCGAGATATAGGACACCCGATGTATCTCCGTGGTTTTATAAGCCCTCTTTTACCCTTTCATACCTGAAATTCTTGTTGTTCTGAAACGGATTTTTGACGAACATAGTTGATCTTAGCGCTGTCTCCTCATCTACGTGTAAATTGGTGCGCATATTGTATTTTTCTGTTTTCCATAAGATTCAATGTTATTTAGATGTACATTGAAATGTCCTCCAGGTCTGAAAGGGTTAATGGAAGTTATCGCCTCAGTTCTATCGTTCTTCTCCATTCCATGGACGGCTTTTGGTGGTCAAAGGTGAAGGTGTGGCTTTGAAGGTGATTACCTTCCCCCCTTCTTCTTTTGGTGATCGGTTTCAGTCGAGATATATTATGGGCGAGGGAATATTTGTCCGCTTTTACCGATTCGACTTCGGCTCTAGGGTGGATTGATTCCCTTGATCCCCCTCTAATTACCAATTAAGCTGTTGCGTTGTAGATAGGGAGATAGAGACAATTTTACCTTCATGTTTGTTTTTTGAATAATAATGCATAGCATGGCTCAGCGTATAATAAAGTTTAAACCAATTTACTCAAAACCAATTTTTTATTTATTTCTGCTGCATGAGAACAATTCTGAAGGAATATTCTAGGTTAATGACATAAAGAGGTTCAAAAGTGTTTCAGTTCTAATTAAATAACATTTAACACTTAACACTTAATTAACACTTTACAATTTATTTTCCTCTCTATTTTACTCGGAATACAAACATATTATTTGATTTAATTCGTTTATACTTATTGCTCCATTTTGTTTACTCTGTTGCAGGTTTGTTGGTTACACCTTACTTCATCCATATAAGAATAGATTGTAAAGTGTATCTATTTTTGTAGGTGAGTGTCATCAAAATAAAATTTCCAACTATGTTACGCTAGCTAAATGCTTCGACTTCCATGTCTCTAAATTAAATTAAATCTTAATGAAAGATCTTTTGCTACCATATAAACAGAGCCAGATTAACCATTTTAGGCAGACTAAGCTATAGCTTAGGGCAGCGGTTCTCAACCGGTGGTCCGCGGACCAAGTTTTGGTGGTCTGCGAAGACCTTTCCGAATTTTTCCCGTTTTTTTTTCGCTCGAAAGTGGAAACGTTGAATTTGTGACCAATATTTTTTAATGTAGCAAAAAAGAAATAAAGCTATCATTTAAACGAGTCATAACCTAAATTTGTTTAAGGTTATAAAATTCCTCCTTCGGGGTTTTCGTTTTTCGGTTTTTTAAATCTAAAATTAATTTCAAAATTGAAAGTTTTCAAATTATTGTTTTTGTTCGATAATTATCTCAGCGGTTCCCAACCGGTGGCTGTATTTAAAATAGAGGCTAGGTTAGTTTTTATTTCCTCCCTTCATTGTCAAAGAAAAAAAGAAAAAAAAGTAATCGATTGTTCATTTTTTCAAATTTGTGGTCCGCGGCCTCCGCCGATCGACCGATTGGTGGTCCAAAAAAGGTTGGGAACCACTGGCTTAGGGTGCAAGATTTTTATGGGCGCAAGACTTCTAAGTGACAGTTTTTAATGAGGTGAAAAAAAGTCATAATTACTCAAGTCCCCCCCACCATTGTACATGGCAAAGAGATCAAGAATAGTGGAGAAGCAATAAAAAGAAAAAAAAGTCATCCTATCCATTGAAGTCCCCCCCCAGCCCTCCGCCTTTTGAACCCAAGGACCGGCCATGGGCGCGTGTAAACATTTAGCTAAGGGTGCCAGGAAAGGATCTGGCTTTGACTGCAAGCAACATTTTTAGACGCCTTTAAGCCTTCGTACGCACTCAAACGGGTCTGATCTACAGGATAGCCAACTTGACACTTCTAATTAAACTTGACCAAAACACCTCAAAAACGGGTTTTGTTGACTGCAATTTGTGAACAGATAACTCATCACCAATGCACCCTCCTGCAGTTGGCTACCATCCAAAAACGCCAATTCCTTAAAAAGATACGCCAAAAGCGCCAAAAACATACACCAAAAAGCGCCAATTCTGGCGGTTTTGGAGTCTCCATAAGCGCCAAAAAAAAATTGGCGGTTTTGGATTTGACCCTATTGAGAATTGGCGCTTTTGGACTCTTCCCCTGCAGTTGTTTGACAAAAATTGAAACGACTTATAAAGTTATAACTTGCAACAGTTGGCTCGTCTGCTCTTTGATGCTCATCGATGCCAGTTTGATCAAACCTATAGCTGTTTGGTTGTGCGAGGCGCTTTTCAATTACGCAGATGATAGATGCTTGTGAGCAAGAAAACGAAAACTCTGAAAATACTATTCTGCAAATGGACAGAGATCAATGCGGATGGTTACTTTCCTTTTGATGATCGATGTGCGCATTGCTCACTATTCACTATCACAGTTCTGTTTAGTGGCCCATTGACCTTTGAGCGCCATCGATGTTATTGGCAATTATAATCAGTCAGGGTGCAGATTCGATTCCCGTGAAAGCACCTACATAAACCTTTTTGAAAAGTCAAGCGTGTTTTTGCGAATAATAACTCGATGCAAACTATAAACTCAAACATCCAACTCATTTTTTGATGTTTCCCGGCCATCGATGTCATAAAAATTCATCGAGCTCATCTGTATCCAAAGACACTATAGAAGAGGACTAGCCCCTAGCGTAGGGTGTTGCTTATTTTTTAGAATTGTTCGGATTGAGCCTTCCAACCGCTAAAAACGTTCTATGTCGACTCAAAACACACCCATTTCAACGATTTTGAAAAATTTTACAATTTAGGGGGCGCTCAAAGGGCCTAAAGGGGTTAAGTGCAAATTTTTCGAAAAATGGCATTTGACATATCAATCCTAGCTGCAAATAGCGAGTTATTAATCTGAAGGGCCAAAATTTCAACCGTTTTTGCTAATTCTTAAGCGTTAAGCTGTTATCGCTATTTTTTATGGCTCGCGTAGTTGGCTGATTACGCGCTACGAACCTCAAACGGACGTGATGCGCTAGGCGCGGCTGCCCTAAGGTGTCCCGAAACAACGAAAGTTTCGAATTTTTTGTTTTCACCGGTCTTAATCAATGTGCCCTTAATAGAGCAGGCCACCCCCTGCAAAATTTGAGCTTATTTGATTGATATTTGAGGGGCGCATCGCGTATTCTGTCTTATGCGTAATTGCGATTCCGTATTTCGCTTTTTTTGCTGATTTGGCGATTTTTTTTCGAGCACTTACAATCAACACAAAATGTTCAAATTTTGTGTACTCGCACTGTTCCAGTAGTACTTTAAGAAAAAAATATCCACGTTTGACTCAAAACCCAGGATTTTTTGGAAGCCTGCCTCAAAAAACCCCTTTGGGAAATTTCATTCAACGAATTTTTTTTCTTATCCGCGCGTTTTTTTGTTTGACACTTTCAAATCTAAATTAAAAGATTCAAACTTTTGGGTTTGAGTATTTTTTTCTTCTTTTTTTTTTTTGCAGAACTATCAGTTAAAAAAATTGGTTTTGGCTCAGGACCTCGTGAACCTTTCAGTAGCACCCTGCAGTACCTTGGAAGTCACTTTTGGGGAATTTCAAGTGCATTTCCCATTTTCGTCCGGCCCCTTTTACTCTTCTTATAGGCAGCTAGCGAATTTAACAAGAACAGACTGTGTGAAATAATTATCATTATGTCCAGTGCATGAGCTTTAAATTACTTTCTAAGTATTTTGACATCCACCTTTCCCCCCCTTTATTGTACTTTTATATTAAAAAATAAACCCTTTAAAAACATGTATGATATACTTTCATGGACTATTTGGGGTGGTTCATGGGTGGGATTTCATTTGGAGGACTATGAGATATCATCTATGAGTATATCCTACATGCAAATTTACAGCTCACGCACTTGTTAAAATTCGCTAGCTGCCTATAAGAAGAGTCAAAAGGGGCCCGGGCGAAAATGGGAAATGCACTTGAAATTCGCCAAAAGTGACTTCCAAGGTACTGCAGGGTGCTACTGAAAGGTTCACGAGGTCCTGAGCCAAAACCAATATTTTTAACTGATAGTTCTGCAAAAACAAAAAAGAAGAAAAAAATACTCAAACCCAAAAGTTTGAATCTTTTAATTTAGATTTGAAAGTGTCAAACACAAAAAAGCGCGGATAAGACAAAAAATTCGTTGAATGTAATTTCCCAAAGGGTTTTTTTAGGCAGGCTTCCAAAAAATCCTGGGTTTTGAGTCAAACGTGGATTTTTTTCTTAAAGTACTACTGGAACAGTGCGAGTACACAAAATTTGAACATTTTGTGTTGATTGTAAGTGCTCGAAAAAAAATCGCCAAATCAGCAAAAAAAGCGAAAATACGGAATCGCAATTACGCATAAGACAGAATACGCGATGCGCCACCTCAAATATCAATCAAATAAGCTCAAATTTTGCAGGGGGTGGCCTGCTCTATTAAGGGCACATTGATTAAGACCGGTGAAAACAAAAAATTCGAAACTTTCGTTGTTTCGGGACACCTTAGGGCAGCCGCGCCTAGCGCATCACGTCCGTTTGAGGTTCGTAGCGCGTAATCAGCCAACTACGCGAGCCATAAAAATAGCGATAACAGCTTAACGCTTAAGAATTAGCAAAAACGGTTGAAATTTTGGCCCTTCAGATTAATAACTCGCTATTTGCAGCTAGGATTGATATGTCAAATGCCATTTTTCGAAAAATTTGCACTTAACCCCTTTAGGCCCTTTGAGCGCCCCCTAAATTGTAAAATTTTTCAAAATCGTTGAAATGGGTGTGTTTTGAGTCGACATAGAACGTTTTTAGCGGTTGGAAGGCTCAATCCGAACAATTCTAAAAAATAAGCAACACCCTACCCTAGCGGCGAGATTTGAAGCCGGTTACTGTCAAAGGCAGGGCTTCCTCGCTTGGTGGTTTGAATCAAATTAACATTGCGGCTTGTGAAGCCGAGACATAAAACTGTTTCAAAAGAATGTTAATTGCTTTTAGTTTTTAAACGTACTCAGATATGATTTGCAGCTTATCCCAAAGTTGAAATTGACGAACTTAAACGAAAGTTTTGGTCAATATATCCGCTAGATATTTACGATAGAAAGTACGGTAGAGGTTGTGGATGCTAAAGTAAACAATGACCGACCGATCGTTAACTTCGATTATTAAAGAATGGGCGCCTTAAATTGATCCAAATTTTCAGTTTAAATGTATGTTACACTACACTGTACAACATATGTGAGACTTGACTTTGTTAGGTATTCGTAAAAATAATTGACTAAAAATAGGTTTGCAGAGCGAGGTTCCATAGAGCTAATGTTAAATTGGTTCATACCCCCGCGCGGGGATATGCCCTGCCCATCAGCCCATGCCAAGACCGGCTTCACTTTTCCCCCGTGCAAAGAGATAGCAGAGGCCAGTCTCCTTCTATAATGTTTCTGTCAGTATGCTACAAAAAAATTGGTTCAGATGAACCATATAACTTACTTAATTGATATCATCAAATTACCCGAAAAAACATCCAACATTTGTTTTCATACGTTGACAGCGGTCAATCCGATCATGCGAATTCAACGATCGGGGAGTCGCGAAAATCCGTTTCTGGGCGGCGTCAAAATATATGTCCTTAATTTGCGGATATCTGAAAACTACGCGAGTTGCGCACCGATCACCAAATTCCCACTTTGAGGAATCAACCTGAGCGTCTGCGAAAAGGAAGTTAAATCAGAGATTAGAATTCGTTTGGTGGGAAATGTCGATTTTGAGAAAATTGAGTGTAAAAGCTCTTCAAATGACTTAATCGGATCCTGTAAGTGGCTTCCAAGTAAACGTCTGATGATTGGGGCGCACCATCCACCATCATTGTTTGGCGACCAGCAAACGTATGTTGCCGGAGATCATCATCAATCAATTAATCAATAGATATTCAAACTCATATCCCATCCAGATATTTCAAGTCTTCAAAGTTGTAGGTCAAATGGCTGTTATGTAATTTGCGAATATTTTGAACCTTTAAAATGAATAGACTACTAGTTGCCCGCACAAGGCTGCTCCTTTTAAGATCCAATTTAATCGTCTGAAGAGGCCTTTAAATCTCCAAAAGAGCAAAAATAGGTATCTTAATTTAAACGCCCGCCAGTAAAGAGCCACAAATCTCTGGTAAAAATCCTCATCAAAAATCATCAAAAAATGTCAGCATAAGATTTGAAACCTGATTTCATGTTGATTTCAGCATGCAAAGCGTGCAGCATGCTCAGCATTAAATCATCATGAGATCAACATGAAACCAGGTTCCAAATCTCATGCTGAGATTTTTTTATGGTTTTTGATGAGGATTTTTACCAGGGATAGGTCCTCCGGTCGTCACGCAGCGCTCGCTTTGAGTCCCTTGATGGAAGTTTTTTTAGAGCTTTTATGACGATACTTAAATGCATTTGAAAGAAGTCGACCACCTGAACACATTCAAAGCTTAAGTTTGACAGTGAACCGCAGCAAAGCTGTGGTCAGGCGGATTTGCCGGAATTGCAGTCCGTTCCCATACGTTTCTCTTCTTCTCTTTACCTTCATTGGCTCTTTTGAGTGGAGCTTTATCGATGTCTTTAACTCATGTTTGCCCCCCTCCCCCGTGAAAGATTAAAGCCAACGATCAACCAGAACTCGTTAAGCTCGTTTTGGAACTCCCTATAACATTTCTATCAAGGGACTCTTATCTCGCTCTACGACCGACCCCGAAACTCGCAGAGTCATGTCACTTAAATGAGTGAGTTTTATTCTTCATCATACTACACGGAAAAAAAGGTTAGTGAAAATAACCATACGGATACCTGATTTTGGCACCTGCTAGATGTTATGGTAAACTTGACCAGAAGTATGGTACACTTACCGATACTTTGAGTAAATTCGACATGCAATCAGGTAACATCACCTAGTACCTAGTCAAAACATAGTATACGTCTGGTTAACATTACCATAACATCTAGCAGGTGCCAAAATCAGGTATCCGTATGGTTATTTTCACCGTAATTTTTTTCCGTGTACGAACGAAGATAAATCAAAAGCACTCATTTGGCAACAACGCAAGTAGCTAGTATTATTTGAATGTAAATCGTTGTCAAGATTTAAATGCTGCGTCAAGTGGCGCGGCGCCCGAAATGGGAAAACACCGTTGGTAATATCCTAGACGCGGTTGCCAGATCGCCTACGAAGAAAAAAACAAGATCCCAGTTTTACGTTGATTCAAAAGTATAATTCGAGGATTTTTCCCGCCTGATTTGGCAACCGTGATCCTTCTAACGTGACGTAACACGACGCGACTCGACCACGAGAAACCTGTTACGGAGAGGGAGAAAGCAACTCACCCACAAATGTGTTTATCTTTTTGAGCGAGATGGAAAAATAGGGAGATAGAAGAGAGGGGTAAGATAAAAACAGAGTGGAGAGGTGGTAGAGGGAGAGAAGCGGAAAATAGATAGAAGAAGGAAAATGTATAAAAAAATGAAGGGGGGAAAAAACGAAACAAATGATACAAGTAAGGACAAAAATGTCACGACCCTCGGTTTATAAAAAAAAAAAAAATGAAATAAAATAAAAACCATGAGCCAAATCCGACATCATTGCTCAGAAGTTTCCCAACTGTTCTTTAGCTAGATTGACGTCACAGTAAAATCTGTTGGTAATTGAATAGCCCAAGGAAATAAATTCGAAAAAGCGAAAACAAAAAGGCAAGCTATATGAGCTATAGGTGGGGGAATGGGTACAGGGAGATTGTAGTGGGGATGGGGATGAGGCGGGGGGTACTCACTACTCACCCTTCCTCACAAGTCACAATCCGTGAATAAGTAGTCTCTCGACACATGACGGGAATCAAAATATTTGCGAAAAGAAAAAAGAGAAAAATTGCGTAAAGGAGGCTCTTGCTTGAACATAAAGTTCCTTCCAGACAGCAGCGTTGCCCCCAGCATAATCTTCGCGTTGGGTGATTGGTCTGTTCTAAACTTTTATTTTATCGAATTTTGAAACAATTCACGTGACGTTAAAGTAAAAGTCACGCCTAAAGCCGTATATTCTGTCCCCCTGACTCGGCGTCAGTAGGTCCAACGACCTAATGATTTTAGCAGTAATACGTCATCAGAGCGTGACATGGTGAATTGAAACATGGGATTTTCCGGACAGAATTTTACGCTTAAAAACGAAGATTATGAACAATTAATGGAGAGCTAGCTTGAAAATGTGTGAAATCTTTAATATTATCAGAGCTTATATAATGATTATTAAAATAACATGGTTTTCGCAGGAAAATATCAACATTAAAATTTTTTTGAAGCAAAAAAACAAACTACTTTTCTTGTCCGGAAGAATCCATGTTTCGAATTCAGTGGCGTAGCGTGCAGTTTGACAACATTGTATTTTGTCCATTTAAACCCATGAAAAAAATCGAACTATAGGGTGTTCGGTGAACACCTTCGCATTCGACCTTTTACAAGGGTTTCATTGGACGAACTGTAACGTTGCCAAATTGCACGCTACGCCCGCTGGCTTCGATCCGTTGTGCATCAAAAAGCCCAAATCAATCTTAATAATTTCGTCATAGAGTATCTAGGGATTTCAAAAATAGGTATAGATAAGAAATTTATTGAAGTGACAGTCTTCCCCCAAAAATAAACTTTTATTTTATTCGGTCTCCCAAGTTCAACTATAATAAGCTACCCTGCAAAAACTGAACTTGAGAACCAAAGCGCATCAAAAAGCTATCCAAAAAGCGCAACTTTTTTATAATGTCCCTAAGATAACTAGGTGACAAAACCAGAATTGCTTATAGTGACGTCATTAAAATATTACATACGCTGTTTCGAACATTCTATACTAATTTGGCGCACTTTGGAGCTCAGTTTCGCCAGGGCGAATCATCTATATAGTTTCAAAGGAACAACAATAAAATGAATACAAATTGTATAGCCCAAAAATTCAACACACATACAAAAAACTCAAAATAGGATCAACGTTATTTTCACCACACTTAAAAAGAAAGAATGGGATCAGAGCTATTTTCAACACACATAACGAGAAACCAGAATGAGATCAAAGCTATTTTCATAATACACATAAAAAGAACTTAGCATGGTATCAAAGCTATTATCAACACACATAAGAATAACTTAGAATGGAATCAAAGCTATTATTTTAAACACATTTAAAAAGAAGTAAAAGTGGATGAAAGCTATTTTCAACACACATTAAAATAACACATAATGAGATCAGAGCTGTTTTCAACACACATAGAAAGAACTCAGAATAAGACTAAAGCTATTTTCATAACTCACGCAAAAAGAAGTAAAAGTGGGATCAAAGCTATTTTCACACTGAAAAAATAAAAATGCTAACTTAGCATTAAACATGTAGATAAAGTGTCCGACATGTACTAGATGCTGATTTCACATTATGAAAATGCTGATTCAACATTTGAAAATGCTGATTTAACATTTGAAAATGCTGATTCCACTTTTGAAAATGCTGATTTAACATTTTATAATATTGAATCAGCATTTCCATAATGTAAAATCAGCATTTTTGGTACATGTCGGACACTATTTCTACATTATAAATGTTAAATCAACATTTTTATTTTTTCAGAGAACACACGTAAAAAGAAGTAAAAGTGGGATCAAAGCTATTTTCAACGCCCATTAAAAGAAGTAAAAATGGGATCAAAACTATAAGTTTCAACACACATAAAAAGAAGTAAAAATGAGATCAAAGCTATTTTCTACACACATAAAAAGAACACAGAACCCTAGTTTTATCCTTAGTGTTGATTCATTCAGTATCCTTTTTGTGCGTGCGTCTCAAAGATAGAACTAGACAAAAAAGTTTCAGGTCAGGGATCAAAAACCGGTATCAATCCTCTATTTGCCTCTTCTTTTACTCTTATTTGTAATGTAAGATACATCACTAATATTCATGATATAAAAAAATAGAGAGCATGTGTAAGAAAAATACAGAACTAAAAAAAAAGCAGCCTGGTCGGTGTTTTAAGAAAAAAGGAGAGGAAGAGGGCCCAGTAGGAAAGGTTAAGTCCTTTCTTTCGGCTCAGATAAAACGGCGGAGAAGTTGGGTGTAAAAAGAAGGGAAAGGAGTCCTGAGAAATTCGTAGGGAATTATTTTCTCATGACTGCGACTGCAGGTAGAGGAACCTTCTCAGCTTTATTAAGTGTTTCTTGAAAGCGGCGCATAAATAAATTTCCATCCACCTGCAGCAACTCCTCTCTCATGGTTGTCAAATAGAACCATTTTCGAAGTAATTTAAACATATCTTGGTAAAAGTGGTCCATACATGTGCCGATCCGCAACCTATTACTTGTTATAACCAATGGGTTCGTTGCAAAACTTTTGCTGCAGCATAATGAAAAGGTCGAATGTGATGTCACAAATCGCGAAAAAAATCATATTGGAAACATAAACAAATCTCAAAATCAACTCACAAAACCACAAAAAGCTTTTTAAACCCCTTACGGGCCAAGCCCGAGAAAACTCGTTTTTTCTTCTCTTGTCTATTCACGTTGTTTTAGTATTTATTCCGGATAAACGCGACTATCGATGAAAACACTTACAAGACAGTCTTGTCGGGCGCCTTCAATTCGTTGTATAGGCAACTCCAACTCCTCCGAGTACGAACAGTTAACTACCTTCCCTTTATGAACGGAAGAGTGCGGTCTTCTTTTGAATTAACCTGGTCCTTAGAGGGTTAAGAAATGGGCGAATCAACCTTGATGCATGCATGTGTCAGGCAAAAGGCAGTATATCGGCTGACGATTTTTCTACACGGAAAAAATTAAATTACTAGAAGAGCATTTTAGTTTTATGAAGTCAGTAAAATGAAGCAAATGCTAATTTTACAAGGTATTTTTGGTAAAACCTATAAAAACTTTTCCTAATGATACTATTTAAATTGTAAATTTTGCTTAGATGTTATTAACTTTCTAATTTGGATTGGAAATTTTACCAATTGGATGGTAACATTTACAATCCAAAACATTGTGAGACTCGCAATTTGCGTGGCTGTCATGACGTGACAGCTATACTAATTCCTGGAGTCACAATGAATTGGATTGTAAAATTTACGACCCAGTTGATAAAATTTACTATCCAAACTGTAAAATTAATAAAATTGATGCCAAATTGACAGTCCAAAACGTAAAATCAAATATATATATTGAGTAAATTTTACCACAAATGAATGGTAAAATTAGCATTTGCTTATTTGCTGATTATCCAATATTTTTTATCCAATATTTGCTGATTTTATATTTCTAACACACTTTCATCATTCACTTTCGAAATTCATAATTCATTGCCTTGAAATGCAATAATTCACTCGATTTTAGCGAAATTGGGAGGGGGGACATTACTCAGAAAAAGCAAAGTGAAATAATAAATAAGCGGTTAAAGTATCATGATAGTAAGATTGCCTTTCATCCTTTTGTACTTAGATCAAATTTTATGAGACGTCACGTCAAACCAGACCTTATTACAATTATTTAAATGCCTGGTTTGACTGATTACAGCTGTAACATATACATACATGGAAGATTCATCTGAACTCGGAGCTAAGCTCTCTCCGTGGGGAGTATAGGTATGTTTGGACACGTTTATACTAAACAGGCCTTGAGACCTACTAGTATTTCAACGTTGCCATGTAATCTCGACTTTTTAATTCCCTTAAAATTAATATCTGATGGATAAAATTGCTTGGTATTTTTAGGAACAAGACTTGACGTAGATAAGGAAAAGTTCCTAGAAGTTTTAAGAAATTCTTTGCTTTAGGTCTAATTTCATTGTAATATTAAAGCCAAGTAAAAATAGCGACGTCTGAAGTCGCGAGTAGTCCCCTTTAGTATAAATAAGCCCATTTTAGACTTAATTTTACAATGCATGTGCTTACTAAAAAAAGAAATTAAAAAGAAGATCTACATTGATGTGCTATAGCTTGAAAAGGAGCCATTAATTAAAACATTGGGTTTGCTCCTCTATTGCATTCTCGATACTTATCTGAACTATGTATTCCTCAAAATCAGCGCACGTCATGTTTAATGGGCCTGTTTTCAGCTGCCAACACAATTATTGTTCTGGCTTCCGTATCGGTGTAGTATACATGTACCTGCCGGCACCGGTGTACGAGATAAGTTCTCTTCAGCGCGCTTAGCCGATTCAAAACCATTTTCACATCTTCCCGGAACTGACATAAAAAGTACTTACCTACCTTATACCTACTTACATTTATACACAGGATGAATACTTCATACAGACTTTTTTTTTTTTTTTTTTATTCCCACGAGTGAAAAACACTTGTGTCTCGCAGAGTAAATTTACCGTTACGCAATGGAAAACGTTTAATTTACCCGTATCCTAAATAAAAGGCTCTATCTTGAGCTAATGGCTTCCTATTTGCGTTGCCTAAACTGTGAAAATAACGTTCGCGGAAAAAAAAATGGGAATAAATGTTCACATTATTTTTCCACACTTTTTGCTGTTGCGCCCTCTTCGCCGTTGTATTATCTAATGAAGGTATGCCTAGAGTTAACGGTTTTAAATACGATTGTTTCGCATAGTTAACTCGCCTTCCCCGCTATACTTTTCTCCGAATTTTCAGCGTTGAAAAAAGCTATAGCGTACTCTTGATTCCTTTCACGCGGTACGTACAATACACCCAAGCTGCAAGCAAAAAGCAATAACTAAACTGCGGGCTTGCTAAATCATATACCCTTTACCCTTTACATAGATTTCACCACACCAGCAAGCCTTTATTTCCAAAGATATTATATACTATATAGATACTGAATGAGGCCCTACCTTGGGCGGGGAAAATGAACCTGCTTGGGGGTACACAAACTGGAAGATTCGCCGGCCATGTAGGCAGCGTGTTTTGCGATAGGCAAACATTCTCTCTCTCTCTCTCTCTCTCTCTCTCTCTCTCTCTCTCTCTCTCTCTCTCTCTCTCTCTCTCTCTCTCTCTCTCTCTCTCTCTCTCTCTCTCTCTCTCTCTCTCTCTCTCTCTCTCTCTCTCTCTCTCTCTCTCTCTCTCTCTCTCTCTCTCTCTCAGGGAAAAAGAGAGAGAAATACTCAGGTTTGCCTATGCGCAAAACAAGTTGCATACTTACAGGGAATCGGGACCGTTTTATTCCCTAGCATTCGGTATATAGTATATAATATCTTTGTTTATTTCAGCTACTATTTGACTTAAAAAGCTTAACCTTGGTGCGAACTTATGTGATACTCTTAGAGTGACCGAGGCTTCTGAATAACCATCAAATTTGAGCGCTTTGGTCTAGAATAACTCTTCAGAACTTTTTCCGGAAAGACGGCAGTTTTTGCACCGTTTTTATCTTTTTTTTCTATTGCTTGGGGGTTATTTCGGAGGGTTTAGGAGCCCAAAATGGACTTTGAGTTGACAGACCAGACGTTATATCTTCGTGTTATAGAAATAGGAGTATACATAGGTATCGCTTTAACTCAATTTTAAAACTTGCTTTTAACTGAGCAGAACACAACATCATGGCCTATACAAATAAATGATGAAACCTTTAGAGTTGGTTCGACTCTAAAGTTGCAGATACTTCAAAGCCAAATTAAATCCGCAGCAATCTTTATTTTAGCGTGCGTAATTACCAAAGATATTAAATCATTTATAGACGGAGTACATGAGAAGAGTCTTGAAGCAAAAATGCGGTACTTTGCATGTTCACCAAAAATGCTCGACAGTCATCAGCTCGCTCAATTGTTGCATCAAAACTTAATGGTAATCTTTGGTAAAACTGTTGACAAACAAACCGACGCCATATTGAGAGTGAATGAAAGCTGCCCACTTTCTCCAATTTTGTAAGTTATTAGAAGCTTTTTTTGATCTAATATTACACTATTCAACATGATGGTCATTAAATTGTGTTTCATCAATCTTTGATCCCGATTTGTCTAAAATAGTAAATTTGGAATAAGAGGTTATGTGTGTTTGTTAGTCACCAGTTGGACATTCCCCGATTTCGAAACAATGGACTCGCCCGTTTGCCTACTGTACTGTTCGCTATAAGTTTGCCTCACCCGCGACTCAATGTTTCGGTATATGATGCACTTCGTCTCAGTATATGATGTACTGTCTTTAGTAATCACACATCTATCGTCTCGAATAGCTTGTACCAATATTTCAAAACATATTTTTCAGAAGTGGTAATTTCTCTTTTCAAAATGTATGATAACAGAACAGAGGTTCAAGAAAAATGCTACGTTACACAATCAAAATGCCATATTTCTCCTGTTTCACTTTTCATGACGTGATATGTAGAGAAAAACGGACTGTATATATTCCCCAACTCGTGCGGCAACAATGTTGCACAATCACGTTTACACACTTATATAAACCTTTTTGGCCACATATATTTGATAAAAGCAGAGATGAGGCTTCCTCGTAATAAGTGAGGAGATTTGAACATCTTATTACACACCCAACACCGACGTTTTTTTGGCCAAACTTTGAAAAGTTCGGTTATTCTTCAAGATTATTCGACCGAGGATCCGGCTGACAATGGGCTAAAATACCTTCAATTTAAAGGTAAAAAATAGCGAATTGAATATACCTAAAGGTATAGTTTAAACTTTTTGGTTGGAGTAAGGTTATGAAAGTTTCTCTGCGTAATCGCATCGAGCCAAAAGCATCCAATTGACGTTCGCTACGTTGACTGGTGAGTAAAGACGTGGATTCTAGTAGCCAATGAGAGCGAAGCATCGGAGTTTTTTCGTTGGCCACTAATAAACGTATAGTCGTATGAAGTTCGTGAACGCTGAAATGCGATCGTCAAATTGGCATCGGTGAGCTGAAATTCACCAAAAACAATATAGAATTGCCAACCTGACATTTCTAAAATTCAAACATAACCTTGACCAAAACACCTCAAAAACGGGTTTATTTACTTTGTTGACTATGTAGATTGGTGAACAGATAACACAACATCCATCGTCAAATAACTCTGCAGTTTGACGGGCCGACAAATTGCACAGTTGTTTGACAACGTTTTAACCAACGGAACATGCAACGGTTGGCTCACCTGCCGTTTGGTGGTGGATCTCGGCTCATCAATGCCAATTTGACGGTTCTAAGTTGAGCGTGTACGAAGGGCTACAGAGTCCAGTTTGAATTTTGATTTGTAAGCATATTTTACTATCAGGTTCGGGTCAGTGGCGTAGCGTGCAATTTGGCAACGTTGTATTGTGCCTATTTAAACTCGTGTAAAAGATTGAATGCGAAGGTGTTCACCAAACACCCAATAGTTCGATCTTTTGAATGGATTTAAATGGACACTTTACATTGTTGCTAAAGTTCACGCTACGCCACTGGTTCGGGTGCGAATCCGAGGTTTCGACTTTCCGACGAACAGCATAGAAAACAAAGAACATTAACACAACTTCTGACTGATCATAATGCCACAGAATAACACAATCAGAACAGAAACTCCCATAAGAGCCAATGGAAGCAAGTTTGGAATTCAACGGCACCAAAAGGCAACGCTGTGGTCCTATATCCCAACATGGCGGACGGGTGTGATTTATTTTGAAACTCATTTATTTCTGTCAATTCTGGAAAGAATAATCTTAAGTTTCCGCCCTCACGTTATTCTATTGGCATTTCAGAATTAAAATTTTGCGGATTATGTCCTATATGTCTTCTTTTGAGCGCGAATCCAGATGTAAACATCCTATATCCCAACATGGCGGACGCGAAATGAATTTGCTTCAAAATCCGACAGAGTTTCCGTTCTGATTGTATTATTCTGTGATAATGCGTTGTTGGTGAATCTTCAGTTTCGACCCGGTTGCGGGAATTCTTTTGTGCCCGTCTCGCGAGATGGGGGCATATAGGCTCGGCTCACAAAACGGTGAATCCGAAATCTCATCACAGGTGAGTCAGAGAGTTGTCGCACCTATTTGCCACGGGCGTTCCTATAGGTTTTCAGAGAGATTGAGGGGGGGGGGGAGGCAAGGTTGCTATGCTGCCCTCCGAGAATCGCCGCCTCTCAAAATTATGAAGTTGATTACTTTTTTTCCGCTTGTTCACCCTAATTTTGTTCACACTGCCACCCGAGGCAAAGGCACCCCCCCGCCTCCCACCCCCGGTGCGCCCCTGCTATTTGCACACAGATCTTATAGTAAAATGTGTGGTTCTTACGTTTTTTCTGTTGAATCTTTGAGAAAAGTTCGTGGTTTCTAGCACACATAAACATGCTTAAACTGTATCTGTATTGCTCACTGTGCGATGCGTATGAAAAGTAAAAACGCACGAGAGGAATACTGAAAGTAAAGGAGAGCGGTTGGAAGTTAAGAGCGCAGCGGGGGGGGGGGGGGGGGGGTATAAAGCACTGGAACGACTTTGAAGAAAATAAGCAGAGAAGGGCGGGAAAAATAAAGTTTTGACAGAAATTAACTTTCATAAAGATCAGGAAGATGAGATGTGAACCAGCGAAACAGCGTGTGCTTCAAAGTGAGAATGTTTGGAGCCGATATTAAAAAAGGGAGAAAATTAGAGATAGACGCGGACCGCATCGTGCCCAAGAGTATTATACTCACGATCACCGGCCCGCCCCGCTCCGCTATACCGTGTGAGAGAGATGGGGTTATAGTTCTTGGGGAGAAAAAAAAAGCAAAGAAACGAGAGACGCGGGGAAAAAAAAGTTTCATGTCAGTGATTACACACAGCGAGTTGAGTTGAGATAAGAGTGACGTAGAAAGTGCTCTCTGGACGTAGGCCAACTGGCTTACTCAATAGGTCCTCGTACTGGTCCTTTGCCTCTTTGAATTCCCTCTTATTAAATTTGGCTCGGTGAAAGAGCGTTGCCAAACTTTTGGTGCGTGCTCGGGCTGTTAATGTAAGGCATGTAGCTTTTTTTAATATTCACAGTCGTATACACATCTTGGAGCAATGTGAATGGTGCAGGCTGTTGTGATCAGCGACTGTCACTCACAAAATGAACGGTGTGGGGATAGAAAACAAACCCGACAAAAGACCCCCCCCCTTCCGCAATCATTCATAGTAGCGTTTAGATCATCGGCTCTGTGTAAAATTTCTGTAAGAGGTGAGCGGATAAAAAAAAGTAGCTTACGAAAAAGCTTCTTAATTAAGATCAAAGAGTAAACGAGAGTCCCAACAAAACGGTAGGAGATCGCGGCATAATCGAATTTTCAAATGTCACTATCGATTGTGCGGCCTCTGATGATTGGCTGGCGAAATCCGGGGCCCTGTGAAATCGCTCTTGGAAATTTAACATGGGATTTTCGACTTTGCTTCATTTAAAGTTAAATTTCAAGAAAAGTATTCTTTCTTACCCTCGGAAAATTCAAATTATATTTTTTTGAGACTATTACGAAGAGATTGGTGGGTCATACAAATCACTTCATCGAAAAAGTAACGGAAGGATATGAATTTGAAAGTAAAATTACGGGTAATTTTTTTCCGTGTTTCCCACTCTTCGCACAAGTCGGGCCGAGTTTGTGGTGTAGCAGTTGTTTTTTCTAGTTCTCTTGTTTTAGTGTAATGCAGATGGTTTGAAATGCATGTAAAATTCATTGATTGAAGGAAATACGCCAATTTCATGAAGAAACCCGAAGATTTAAACGCAAATACTCAAAATAATACGAAGTTTAAGCTGCTCACGATCGGACGTTGCGGCGGAAAAAAATCCTCGTAATTTAACTTTCAATTTCATATTTTTCTGTTAAGTTTGTGAAGAAGTGATATGTGTGACCCATCAATATCCTCGTTATATCCTCAAAAAAATTAAATTTGAATTTCCCAAAGGAATAAAGGAGCAATAATTTTCTTGGAATTTGACTTTAAATGAGGCAAAGTCGAAAATCCCATGTTAAATCTCCATAAGAGCGATCTCACAGGGCCCAGGCTTTTGCCAGCCAATCAGAAGCTGACTTTTTGATACCGCCAACCTATAACCTAACCTGCCACGCTCTCCTACCGTTTTGTTGGGACTCTAGTTTACTCTTTGCTTAAGGTGAAAGTCCGATTTAGATCATCCGTTGCCAATCTTTGCACTCTGGATCAGAGGAGGAGTCGCCGGGTCGCATTATCAGACAGTTTTAGAGATGACGGTGAAAAAGTTCGTTAGTCATTTCAAACTATCTCTCTTACTTATTATTTATTTATTTACTTTACTTTATTTACTCACATTTATTTATTTATTTATTTATTTATTTATTTATTTATTTATTTATTTATTTGTTTATTTATTTATTTATTTATTTATCTATTTATCTATCCATTTATTTATTTATTTATTTATCTATTTAGTCACTTATTTAATTATCTGTTATTATTATTTTTTCCCCTCCTCTCTCTTCTTCTTCCTGTTTACATAGTGTTAGGTTAAATGTAAGAGAGGGCCTTGGAGCCCTAATTTTGCCTAGTGCTTTGTGAACTCTTTATTTATTTATTTATTTATTTATTTATTTATTTATTTATTTTTATTTTTTTCTCTCGTGGTCTAATTTTGTTTCTAATTGTTTCTCTCTTTGTTTCTTTTTGTGCGTATGTAAATCTATGTTTATCTTGAACAAAATAAAAATCGATTCATCATCATTACTCTCACATGACTCCTATGTATTGCTATCTCACTCTCATAGCTAAAATTGTGTACAGAGACTTTTTTGTGAATTTTTTTGACAGAAATGAATATTTAGAATCATTTACTTTACTGCAATTTTGATTTTAAAAAAATGTCGTAAAACAAAGCATGAGGATCACGGGAAAGTGAGACGGATAGTTTGGAACGCTGCGCGAGTTTTTTCACAGCTAACTACGACCAATGAGTGCATTGATGATTCACCATATAGACTTCGGCACTAAAACTCTGTATGAAAGTTATTAATCTTCTAAAGTGACATTAAAAGTAGGATTGAGAATACAGATATCAGCACAAGACCTTTCTATGGATCGAAAAACATCAACACTATCTCGTATTCCGTTAAATAGAGCGAAACAACAAAGTGAAGTTCTAGAAAGTTCTTGTGGAGTTTTTGTTGAAGACACTGGACGGAGATGGAGGTTTGTAGCTATGATGGAAATATCTTAAGGTCATTCCGAAAGCTCTCGATCTCTTTCCCTCCTCTAATTTTAATCTCAAATCAAAAATTGTAATCAATTCGACGGAAACTGATCTAAAATTTATCCTCTTTTAATTTTCTCTCCGACTAAGAAAAAAGTTCACCTAAAAATTGCCAGAATTCTATGAAAAAAGTTTTGAGGAGAGATGATGGTATTGTAGACAAGAACTGCAGAGAGGAGAAATTCTAACTTCTCATAAAACTTTCCAAGTAATCTGGTAGAAAAAAATGTTAGATTATTCTGGTCGATAAGGCCAGAAGTTCTGATCAAAAATGTCGGGTTTCCGGTTAAAAATGCCAGAACTCTTGTCAAAAATACCATGATTTCTTTTTGGACCTTTTGACTAGAACTCTAGCCATTTTAAGAAGAAATCTGAATGCATCTCTCCATGACTCAAATGTCCGGTCAACAATTTTTTCAAGGAGGCTCAAGAAATCGTATTCTTTCGAACAACAGCTGGCACGATAGAAGTTCAGGGTCATTTTAAAAACGCCCGGACGCGATGTTCGTGTACCGAGAGAAGAAAATTAAAGAAAATGAGAGTGAGAGCAAGTTTCCGGCGTGGAGGCCTGATTTTAAAACTTTCACTCCTTCGCTCTTTCTCTCTTCCGATAACACTCCTCCTCCGCCTCGTAATATTTTAACCCACATGCAATCGCCGCCCTCAAAGCGCCGTACATATATGCAACCCGCTGAATGAAAGCGAGTCAACAGGATCCTTATTCGCGTGATCATCTTCGATGCACCAGCCGTTAGCTTTAGGATCTAGGAGCAAGGCCACGGGAGGGGGATTTTGAAAGACAAGGGGAAGTGAAACAAGTTGAAGGGAAGGGAGAGAAAAAATGAAACGAAAATCAAGTTAACTTTTCATTTAAAACCTTGAACTGCAAAAAAAAAAGCTTTCGGTGTTCTGGTGAAACGGTTATTTTAGCATGACCCAATTTCCTTTCCCTCCCCCGTTTTTGTTGTTTTTGTGTATTATTTCCGAGTGATTGACGTGTGCAAGCATTAGGCGCGAGGGGGCGTAAAATTGCACGAGATCACAAAAAGATGCGATGTTGCCAGATGATTAAAATTCCACCCCCACTGATTTCCTTGTTCCTATGTAATACGAAAGATGGGTTTTTTTCCGGTGGACCTTGCAACAGCGTTGGGTAAAAACAGATGTAGTATGCTTTGTTCTTAATACACTGGTAAACATATAGGTATATGTAAAATGCGGTCGGGTGTTTTTTGCAGACTTTTGAAGAGAGCAAAATGAGTCTGCTGCGAAAGTTTATTCTGATGTTAAAATGATGCACAAATAACGATCCTGCCCACTTAAAATTACTAAATTAAAAAAGAAATGAAACAAGAATTCGTTTGGCATGTCCACTATTTAGCTCTGGATGTACTTTTTCAATGTGGATTTTATTTTCTCAGCAAATTCAAAATGACCTCCGTAACTGATTGCACGTAAACACACGAGTTATTGGTAATATTGACCTTTGATACAGGTTTGAAATTTCATAAACGTTTAGGCGTTTAGGATGGCATTGTAAATTAATGATAATACGATAAAGATGTACGTCAATTACATTGTAAGGTTTGATTTTTTAAGTTAGATGATTTAGAAATGATTTATTGAAATTGTAATTCCAATTACCCGCACAAAACATGCTTATAAACATTCATGTGATGAGTGTAAAAAAGTCGGAAGAAGCTTGGATTTCAATTCAATTCCAGTTTGCCTCCAACACTAAATAGGAAAAAATCCTTAAGAGGATAGCCAATTAGGAATTGGAATTGGGAATTAGAAATTAGTATTTTGCCTTGTGCAAACAATGGTGCTTCATTCAGCCATCAATTTATAATTGGATATAAAATCAGCAATTACGTTAGTAAAACTAGCATTCACCCTCGCAAAACATGTTTTGATTCATTTCCATACTGTTTAAAACATATGTTTAACTTTTATGAAAAAATTTGCTACTACATATCAAAGAGCTAGAAAACTCTCCATTTTTATGACATCAGTCACTTGTCTCTATCTCAGTATATAGGAAACGTTTTTTATAATAACCGCAACGAGAAAAATAAGAAAGAAAACAAATGGCTCATTAATGAAAATTCTTAGGTCGGGTATGATTAATTGTAGCTTCGAAATTCCTGTGTTTGATTCTATGGTAAACTACTCCTCTAATCCTTATTTGACACTAGAAATTAGATTCACGCATCAGGAATCTAAAGTTTACCAGCAGAAAGATTGAGTCCCCATTTCATCTGCTGAAGAAACTTGAAATTCTATCAATGATCTCATAAACATTTTCGGTGAACTACCCTGTGAATAAAGAGGAGAAAATTCGAAAGGGCTGAAAAGAGCTCACCACTCTATTGTGTGTGATAATCGCAGTTTTCATCGAGTAGGTAGATCTTCGTTTAAATTGATTTGAACCAACTTTCAAAGTCGTGTCGGAGCAAAACAAAAGTTGGCAACTTTCTTCACTCAACTGAGAATATGTATAAAATAAAAGGTCAAGAATAGTTTAGCTTAAATTGATATTCAAACTTTTTCAAAAGTAGGCCAACAGGTCTGGGTCGGTTAATTTACCTTGAAGTTTTTCCGTTCGTGTACGTCAAGATCACAACTCAGCAGTAGCAGCTTCTGAAATTTGAAGTATGATCAATAGTCTTCCCATTTGATCATCTTAAGAAAAATATCGTAATTATAAAACTACCTGCCTTCCAATGGGTCTGTTGCACACTTCAGCCAGAGCGATTTAAAGTATCAATTCTTATGTAAAGAGCCGTAAAAGCGACACTGGCAGCATCAAAAAACGCTAGCATTCATTAATAAACTCACAAATTACGAAAAACACAAGATACTATTCATGCACCCCTGTATCTTTCCACCACGTGAACGATATTTCGCGGGATTAGCGCGGCACATTCAAATAATCATGGCCGACTGTCATCACACCTGACTTCATAAACAAATAAACAGTAAACACTGACGGTGTCTGTTCGAATTCTTACGTCTCAGTATCCTCAATTCCTCACATTAGGTTGTGAAAGGTACGAAAACCGCTATTTGTGTCGAAAAATTATCAAAATGAAACAATAACACACAGGAGTTCGAAGGACGATGATTGAAGTTGGAATCATACTTGAGACTCCTGTGTGTTATTGTTTCATTTTGATAATTTTTCGACACAAATATCGCTTTCCGTACCTTATTTCACAACCTATTCTGAGCAGTTGAGGATATTGAGAAGTAAGAATTAAAACAGACGCGGCCGTCAGTGTTTACTGTTTATTTGTTTATGAAGTCAGCTGTGGTGACAGTTGGCGATGATTATTTGAATGTGCCGCACTAAATCCCGCAAAATATCGTGCATATGGTGGAAAGGTACAGGGGTGAATACTGAATAGTGTCTATGATGGGACTGCACTGAATTATCTTAGATTTCAGATAAGCCTATACAGCGTGTTCAAAAAGTCCGTCCCCCCCTATCTAACTTTTGAACGGCTGCAGATAAAAAAACGAAACTCGGGGGATGTTTATAACCTAATGGGAACTACTTTTCGGTGTATCCAAAATTTCCGGGGGGCGCTACTAAGGGGGGGTTTCGCCCCCTAACTCAAAATTTTCAAATGGCAACCCCTATCTTGTGATACCTCGTTTTAAAGGGCATACAATTTTAAGACTTTTGGCGCAAACCGGAGGTCGATATCGTTTTTCGTCATCGATATATCGATAGTCAAAGTTCGATTTCGACCCATTTTCAAAAAAATCAGAACTCCCATTTGAAATGTCGGAATATAGAAAAATAGGAGTCAAAAATACTCTAAAAATCAATTACTTTCCAGAAAAAAAGACGGTTTTAACATTAATCTAGTCTTAAAGCCCCCCAAAATTATTTAAAAAAATGACCCCTCAGGGGGGTTATCTCAAAAATTTCGAGGCACGACTCCTATCGAGTGATACATCGCTTGAAAGAACACACAAAACTGAGCATTTTGGCACAAACCGCAGGTCGATATCGTTTTTGGTTTTCGATATATCGAATGACAAAGTTGGATTTTTACCCGTCATCAAATGTCGATATATCGAAAACCAAAAACGATATCGACCTGCGGTTTGTGCCAAAATGCTCAGTTTTGTGTGTTCTTTCAAGCGATGTATCACTCGATAGGAGTCGTGCCTCGGAATTTTTGAGATAACCCCCCTGAGGGGTCATTTTTTTAAATAATTTTGGGGGGCTTTAAGACTGGATTAATGTTAAAACCGTATTTTTTTCTGGAAAGTACTTGATTTTTAGAGTATTTTTGATTCCTATTTTTCTAAATTCCGACATTTCAAATGGGAGTTCTGATTTTTTTGAAAATGGGTCGAAATCGAACTTTGACTATCGATATATCGATGACGAAAAACGATATCGACCTCCGGTTTGCGCCAAAAGTCTTAGAATTTTATGCCCTTTAAAACGAGGTATCACAAGATAGGGGTTGTCATTTGAAAATTTTGAGTTAGGGGGCGAAACCCCCCCTTAGTAGCGCCCCCCGGAAATTTTGGATACGCCGAAAAGTAGTTCCTATTAGGTTATAAACATCCCCCGAGTTTCGTTTTTTTATCTGCAGCCGTTCAAAAGTTAGATAGGGGGGGACGGACTTTTTGAACACGCTGTATGATTCAGGTGGGACTCGGATGAACTGATGAAATAGTATCGCACTCTCTCACACCATCAAATTGGCACAAGAAAATGACAAAAGCAAGAGTACAAGTTTAAAATGCAAATCAACTGGAAACAACTACTGTTAACTTTTGCCCCCTCTAGGGTGATAAATTGGGTTAGGTCCTGGTTAGGTCTTGAGTTTCGAACTCGAATTTCACGGCTTGAAACTGAAAGTACCGTTATCGCAGAAATAACACTATTGAAGAATTGCTTGCAACTGTTTTAGCAATTTAAGTTACTTTGGCCCGTTTGAGTGTTTGACAGTCATTAATTGTTAAAACTCGGACGAAAACCGTGGGTCAAACGTCAAAATAAAGATAGCCGTTGTTGTTGTGTTGTGTGATTTGTCTCTGGTCACTGGACACTGGTGTCAAGTGGTGTGGACTTATTTCAGGCTTCGGTCTGTGGCAACACTGAAGGGTGGTCTGATTGGCTTATTTTCGAGTTTATTTCGTTACAAGTGAATGAAATAAGTTAAACTCTTCGGAAGTATCATCTCCCAGTCATTCTGAATCTATCAATATATGGTTATCTAGGGTTTTGTGTAGGCGTTTACTCTGTGGAGTGACTTACCTAACAATTGGTTTTGGCGGTCGATTCAAAATTGAACCGTAAAAAAGTCGGTTTTCTAAAGATTTATTTTTGCTTGAACCACGAATCAAAAATCAATTCATACCATCTGATAGATCTTTTTGGGCCCGTTCTGGCCATATAGGGGGTTATGGGGTTTTGAGCGACGGTATAAGCGGTATTTAACCGAACATGCGAGAAATCCTGCTCAGAGCCTTTTTCGCGATGTTCGTAAAAAATTTAAGTGGTCCCGCTAGCCAACTGCTTCTAGGGTTTTCAAACTTGACCGGGGTGGCTATCGCCACTTATAATGTAGTGTTTTTCGCAATTTGTGAGTTTTTCATGAATTTTCGTGTTTTTGATGCTGCCATATAGTCATTTTTACGGCTTTTTACACAAGAATTGGTACTTTAAAATGCTTTAAAACGCCGAAGTGTGCAACAGACCCATTTTTCCCGATTTGTATAGTACATCCAATACCTATATATAATTATCAAACACGGAAAAAAAGATTAGTGAAAAGAACCATACGGATACCTGATTTTGGCACCTGCTAGATGTTATGGTAAACTTGACCAGAAGTATGGTACATTTACCGATACTTTAAGTAAATTCGACATGCAATCAGGTGACATCACCTAGTATACCTAGTCAAATCATAGTATACTTCTGGTTAACATTACCATAACATCTAGGAGGTGCCAAAATCAGGCATCCGTATGGTTATTTTCACCGTAGTTTTTTTTTCCATGAACCAGATTAAATAGAATATGCGAAAAAGCTCTGTCTAGAAAAGCTTTTAAAAATTGGATTTCTCTGATTTCATTTCAACGGATTTGTTCCAAGAAATGGAAAAGTAAAAGAAGTCGACCTTTGCTCTAAATTTAACCTCTATAACGTTCAATTTTTATCTGTTTGCCATCATTTCATATACTCGAACATACGCTCGAACTCGGGAAAATTTCTCTGAACCACTTTAATTTCGTTCAGAAGCAGAGCCCACTGAACGATCGATAACATTCAGAGGAACAAACTACTTAAGTATTGCTTACTAAAGACTTTTCAGAAAACCTTATTCACAATCTCTGCAGCGCAAGAGAGAGAGTGGGAAATTTCATTGAAGGTATGAACAATTTGCCCGAAGACTTACGAGTATTAATAAAAGCAATCACGAAGTTTACCTCATTCCTTACGAAAGGCTTTTCGACGCGACGTCTTGAACGTTTTGAAACAGTGTTGCTAGATTTGAGGTTAAAAACCATAGATTTTACATTGATTCTTAAGGAATTATGTGGCACAAAGCCGCATAACTGACAACACTGTTTTGAAAGAAGGTAGGTACGAAAAACTAAAGCAAATAATAATCACAGCGCGTCGTTCCATGTTTTAGTACACGGTTTGTGTGTGTTTGACTGTGTTGGTGAGCGTGTTTGTGAGTAAGTGTGAGTGTGTCCGTATGTGAGTTATATATCCGCTCTCTTGACTTTCTACCTTCACCGCAGTGTTGCTAGATTTACAGTTACAGTCCGTAAATATTCTATTTGACCTTCTGAATACCAAGTTATGTAGAGTTGCTACTAGCAATCTAGCAACTTGCTAGATTTGAGGTTACAAGCTGCAAATTTTACATTGTGTCTTACGGGACATATTCGGCGTAAGCTAACTACGACTGGCAACACTGGAAGTTATGTGACCAACGTTGTATATACTAAGGGAATAACTATTACTAGTGTCGGCTAGTGCAATTTGGCCACAATGTTTTCATGCCATTGAAATACATGCAAAATAATCGATTCTTGATCCTCAAGAATCGATTATTTAACCTATAAAAGTAAATAAGATAAATTGCATGGTCGCCAAATCGCACATTTTGCGTCGGCGGCCGCCCCTCAGGGGGTTTTCCCGTTCAGACCCCAATTTGAAATATAAATTTCGTTCACTATCTATATGGCTCTTTCATTTCCAGTTTTCGGTTCTAGAACTAAAAGTAACGCTTATTCATTAATTGATGTTTGTTTTGTTGTTGTTTTTAGGCAGTTCCCATTGTAAAACGGTAAATGCAGGATCTTTTTTTGTTCCTTTTTTCTAAATTTGATATGCCCAAGAAATTAATTTTTCACAATTTTTTCATGTTTCAATTACGTTTTCTTACCACAGTTACTTGAAGGACACAGAATAGACTTTCATTCAAAGCACATTTTTTTGTTCCATCTCCGCAAGGACAACTATGAATCTGAAAACTTATTGAGCCCATTGAGCATAAATTACATTTTTGCATATAATTTTACACTTTTATGAGTAGCGATTTGGATAGTTAACCCCTTATGGGCCATGCCTGAGTATACTCGTTTTTTTCTCCTGTAGTCTATTTCACGTTCATTCAGTCTTCATTCCGGATAAACGCAAATACGTAAACACTACAAGATAAGGTCTATGGTGTTCTCTTGAACTAACCTGGTCCTTCAAGGGTTAAATAATACGAGACTTTTCGATATTTTTCAAAGTCATTCGGTTAATATTCATAATTAGTAAAATGGTTCATGTTTACGATTATATACTGATGCTTTTCTTTGGGCAAAGATTGAGTCAATCTATCCATCGAAGCGTTTTTGTCAATTCCCGATTGTACGATTTACATTGAAGAGGTTGCGACAGTTGCTAATTTTAATCACAGTTGTAAACAAAGGAGCCTGTGTAATCGGCCCAATCCGGCCCCATAGGCCGCTGAATTGATTTGCATCGGATGGAATCCATCTAGCAGCCATCGGATTTGAGAGAAACGGTTGCATTGTCCAGCTAATAAGACAATCTCCAATCGGCTAGTTGGCATCAGATGAGAAAAGAAACGGGTAATAATGTAATATATACAGTTATTTCTGAACCACTCAAATCGCCACACAAGGTCTGAACCATCTCTAAGCGTAGCCTATTGAAAGCAGTGTAAATTTTAACATCTTTAGCCACTTTCGGCTAAAAAACGCTTGGAGCCTCGTACTCATTATTTTATTCCAACGTTTTAGGTCCCCCCCCGCATTTTATTTCTCCTTCGACGATTTTCTTTGATCATTTCTAATGCTAGATGAGAATGGGTTTGTATGTGCAAAGGCGGAGCGTGAAAAATAATTTTTATTAGCGGTGTTTAAAGTCGCGGGGTGGTTCAGTATGAAAGCGAAGGTGTTTTTGCGCTGAGTTCTTTAAATGGAGGGAAAATCGACCCTTGCTTGGTGCACTCACGCAACGCATAGTCGCATATAACTCCCCTACCTTCGTCGCGTTGCACACTGGAACTTAACATGGCTTTTGCCGGATATGAAATGTTGTTTGTTTTTCTGTTATAAAATTGTTTTTCTACTATGAAAACAATGTTATATTGACAAACAATGTTTGTTACTTTCTGGCGAGAACCATATAAATTCACTCATTCTAAGCTTCAAACATTTTCAAGTTAATTTGTTAATTTATTAACTTGTTTGTTAAACATTTTCAAGTTAATTTGTTTGTTGTTTGTCGTTTTTTTTCTTTTGTTTTTTGTTTTGTTTGTTTTGTTTTGTTTTTTTTTTTTTGTTTATGTTTAGTTTATAATTTTGACATCCAATTATATGTATGTCCAGGAAATTCTATGGTTGCATCCACTGTGCGTTGCTTGACGTCTACTCGAAACGAGAAATCCGGATGAGTGAAGAAAAACTGGAGCAAAAGGAAAAAAAAAAAAAAACGGGAAAAAACTTTGAATGGGTACAAGTCTGCGGTGAACTTTTGCAGCAGCGTTTTTGTGGAACGATTCTTGCGTATAAAATGGCGGGAAACAGAAGCAAATTCTGGAATAAGCAAAATTTCACGCTTTATCGATGCTTTCAATGCTTTTTGAATAATTGAGGCAATTTTCGGAATAAGGGTCCAATAAACATTAGGTGTGCTCTTCCAAGAGATTCCTAATTTGAACAATAATGCTG
Source organism: Trialeurodes vaporariorum (assembly GCA_011764245.1). NCBI lineage: Eukaryota > Metazoa > Arthropoda > Insecta > Hemiptera > Aleyrodidae > Trialeurodes > Trialeurodes vaporariorum. The sequence goes on along the minus strand of VMOF01000369.1, from coordinate 25,926,061 downwards.
ATTTTTTAAAGATGAGTGCACTTAACATTTTAAGCGGGAAATCACCATAGACATACAGAAGAATCACGCAACTTTATCTACTCGCGAAGCAATTGTTTATTATATCCTTCAGCTAGAATGAGGAAATGAAATTACAATACAGAAACAAAAATTAGAGATACAGGACACTTTTTTGTGTGAAAATTCATAGCTCTGCGATATTGCTTATGATATGTGAAGTAAATGTACAAAGTGTGAACGGAGATTAAAAAATATTCTGAAAAATAAACAAGCAGATAGTTCTGACACTACAGTGTCAGAGAAGGCGCACCTTGAGCAAATTTGGTCCTCATGAGTCAAATTCCATTTCCACCATCTCAAAAATAATGTGTCCAGCAAAAAACCGGGTCCGAACCTGGATGCGGCGAGTGAGTAGGGGTTAGGACCACTACATACGATCTTATATGGGACAAACCCTTCGAATATTCCACCACCTCAGAAAAAATTGTCCAGCAAAAGTGAGGGTCCGAACCTGTGTGCGGCGAGTGGGGGGGGGGTGTAGAACCCCTACAGACAATCTTAGAACAATCCCTTCGAATTTTCCAACATCTAAAAAAAATTGTCCAGCAAAAGTTAGGGTCCGAACCTGTGTGCGGCGAGTGGAGGAGGGGGGAGAACCATTACGGACAATCCCTTCGAATTTTCTAACAACTCAAAAAAATTGTCCAGCAAAAGGTCGGGTCTGAACCTGTGTGCGTCGTGTGGGGGGGCGGTGGGACCACTACGGACCATCATAGAACAAAGCCTTCGAATTTCCCACTGCACATCACTAAACGCACGTAATAAACAATCAAATACTCATAAAACAATTTTGAGCGCCCTTTAGTAAAAAGGTAGTTAACGATATAGTATGTCCCGCAAAATAGGGACATGAAAAAGTGATCGGTAGTAAGAAGAAATCGGACCACCAAGAATCGATTATTTTTCATGATGTGTTAGAGTAGAGAAAAACAATGTTGCCATATTCCATTAGCTGGCACCGTTCTTTGGTTGCCCGGTAAAAAATTTGAACGTGAAGTGTGATGCCAAGTAAAACAAAGGACGCCATGGCAAAACGTAAGAAAAGATGAAGAAGTTACAGTGAGTCAAAAGACATTTCTCCTAAATGTCCCCATGACGTCCCACGACTGGTGACAAAGCATTTGATCCGCGAGTTATATGTCAGACCTCCACTATCTTATCATATGTGATTAACATCACGTAGTACTTAATATCATATCTCCTAAACTTTGACTCCCTATTATTCTGATTACTCATTATTATTCCAATTAGCATCTAGCCCATTTCCTTATCTAATAATTATCATAATTTGAATGTTCCATAGTCCACTCCAATCACTCATGTGTCCTTCTGCCGAATTCCTTATCTTTGTTTATCTCTCTGTATAAAACCACTCAGCACCACTGCCCAAGTGTTCATAATTTTGTTAGGCATCGCGCTGAGAAGTTGTAACCCCTGTAGTTCATTTCCAATTTTCACTACTTGTAAAACCTTTGATTTATATTATTTCTTTGTGTAACAAATAAATTGTTTTTTAAAAACCCTTCCGTGTGAACCGGAATTATAATTGGCGCAGTCGGGTAGGATTGTCCAAACAAAATCGAAAACATCGCGATTACGATTTTGGTTCGTTTCAACGATTTAAGGGCAATCTACCAAATTACCTAGAAGAGCTCCTACCGTGAGACTCTTGCCTTACGACTAAAAGAAATTCCATCGCGGAATATTTCTTCTATTTCGGTTAAGTGCAAAAATGCAGCCAGTCCTTCGACTATATCTGCTGTGAGTACCCTTGTTACTTTTATCATATTCTGACTTTCCCATTCTTTATTTTACTTTCTTCTTTATTGTTTTTATTAATTCCATTAACTTCATTTTTCAATTTCACTTATTTTTGTACTCCCCCTAGTTACAAGTGTTGTTTTCTCCGTCCCCTATACTTAAACAAGATGGCTGAAGAAGCAGCTCCTCGAAATAACATTCTAAGGGACCCAGTCTTGAATTTAGGAAATTTAGGAAATTTTGGGGGCAGACAAATCCCTGAACTGAAAAATGAATATTTAAAAATGATCCCCGAGTTTACAGGAGAAGTCCATCTCCTTCCCCGATTCATAGGTATTTGTGAGAAACTAATAGCTCGATTCTATGATAGGCAAAATGTAGATAATTTCCAAAATGACTTTTTAATGTCCAGCATATTATCAAAAATAACTGGTAAAGCCCAGATTCAGATTTCTAATTGTAGAATAGATAACTGGCAGGAACTAAAGGAAGCTCTGTTGCAAACTTATAGTGACAAAAGAAAAGCGTCAACTCTGACCATTGAAATGACACAGATGAGACAAATACAGAGCGAATCCTCATTTGATTTCTTTCAGCGTATTCAAAACCATTTGTATCTACAACACTCGTATTTAGATACCCATCACGCAGACGCAGCAAATGCTAATCGAGTAATAAAAGAATACTTAAACGAAGTAGGCCTCCAAACATTATTAAACGGATTGCGTGAACCACTCAATCACTATATGAAGACCCGTGATCCTAGATCCATGAATGAAGCTCTTAGTTTACTCACCAACGACTTCCAACATGAGAGTACTAGACGAAACAATGCACAAGCCAATAATAATAATAACATGCAAAGACAAAACTTCAACCAGAACGCCAGGCCCCAGACGTCCAACAATAATCAGAAATTCATACCACGTAATAACAATCAAACTTACGCCGTAGCACAACGCCCACCGTACAATGGTAACGCTAACAACAACCAACAACAAAACAGACCTAATCAGAACCAAAATTATCAAAATCTAAGACCCAATCAAAATAACTACCAAAACTTTCAAAGACCTGCTCAAAATAACCAGCAGCAAAGACCAACTGGTAGTAACAACGTCCCAACGAACCGTCCAGTCCCAATGAGTGTATGTACCGCTAACGTTTATCGACAACCCCAGAATTTTAACATTGAGAGAGAACCCGTTGTGCGACGAGATGAAACAGTGCAAGATATGTATGCTGCTACTCCCGTCCCAATCGAAGAAGCAATGACCCCCGATAATTCCCTAAGTCTTGCATATGATAGTGATGGTAATTTTACTGAACCCGAAATCTATCTTGATAATGCCGAGGAAGACCCTTCGACGTTTTTTCTCATAGAAGCCTCGGACATCCAACCTTAAATTTAAATCTCACTAATACCTCTCTACCATTCATAATAATCCCTGAACACAATCTCCGAATATTAATTGATACAGGTAGTACCAACTCATTTATAAAAACAAATATAGCTCATAAATTCTTCGCAGAAAAATTAAAGGTTAGTCCTATTACTATCTCTACAATCCATGGATCAAATTCAGTCAAAGAATGCACACATATCCCCAATTCAAAATTGTTTAAGAAACCAGGATCCCTCAAATTTCATCTCTTCGATTTTCACAATTATTTCGATGCTCTGATAGGAATTGATAATCTAAAACATTTAAACGCTACAGTAGATTTAAATAATAACTTATTGAAAACACCCGAGACAGAAATACCAATCTACTATCACACTACCCAATCTAATTTAAATAACACCATTACCATCCCCCCCGAAACTGAAATAGTAATCAAAGTCAAACTTGAAAAGGAAACTAACGGAGACAACGTAATCCCACGAATTCAAATCGATAAATTAGTTGAAATCCCCACTGGGATAGTTAAAGCTGAGAAAGGATACGCCTACTGTACTGTCGTAAACAACTCGACAAAAGAAGTGAAAATAACACCTCAGAAACCAATTCCATCCGTTTCATTAAAAAACTTCTTAGCATTAAAAAACAAAAATGAAAAGACTAAAAAGAAGAAAAAAAAATCTAAAAAACCAACAAACTTCCATAACCTTCAAACTTGTAACTTTGATTTTTCCTTAATACGTAGCGATCATCTTAATGTAGAAGAATTAGATGAAATAAGGAAGCTCACCCTCGATTACAAAGATATATTTCATGTAGAAGGGGATTCCCTTACATTTGCCCACGAGATCAAACATGAAATAAAAACGGAAGACGAAACACCGATTTTTACTAAAACATATAGATACCCACATATTCATAGGCAGGAAGTGCAAACCCAAATTACAAAAATGCTTGATCAAGGTATAATCCGTCCCTCATATTCTCCCTGGTCATCCCCAATCTGGGTCGTCCCCAAAAAACTAGATGCCAGTGGGAAACAAAAATGGCGAATAGTAATTGATTATAGGAAACTGAATGACAAAACTATAGGAGACAAATATCCATTACCGAACATCACGGATTTACTGGATAAACTAGGGAGGTGCCAATATTTCACTACCCTGGATTTGGCATCGGGATTCCATCAACTAGAAGTCCATCCTGACTCTATTGCAAAGACCGCGTTCTCTACAGAAAACGGTCACTATGAATTTGTTAGGATGCCTTTTGGGCTGAAGAATGCTCCGTCGACCTTCCAAAGGGCAATGGATAATATTTTGCGTGGGTTACAAAATAATATCTGTTTGGTTTACCTTGACGACATAATAATTTTTAGTACCAGCCTACAAGAACACATACAAAACCTAAAATTAGTTTTTGACAGACTTCGGCAGTTTAATTTAAAAATCCAATTAGACAAATCTGAGTTTCTCCGAAAAGAAGTAGACTACCTGGGCCATGTCATCACGCCACAAGGAGTAAAACCTAACCCTAATAAAATTCATGCGATAAGAAACTATCCCATCCCTAACACCACAACAAAAATCAAAGGATTCTTAGGTCTACTTGGATACTATCGACGTTTCATTCCAAATTTCGCTGGTCTAACAAAACCATTTACCTCAAGATTAAAGAAAGATGCTAAAATCGATCCGGAAGACCCAAAGTATATAGAGTGTTTTGAATTGTGTAAAAACCTATTGACTAACGATCCTATCCTCCAATACCCAGACTTCAATCAACCTTTTATCCTAACCACCGATGCCAGTAATTTAGCCTTAGGAGCCGTCCTTTCACAAGGCAAAATAGGAGTAGATTTGCCTATTGCTTACGCGAGTCGAACCCTAAACGATTCAGAGACCCGATACAGCACCATAGAAAAGGAATTACTTGCAATTGTGTGGGCCGTGAAGTATTTTAGGCCCTATCTTTTTGGAAGAAAATTTAAGATTGTGACAGACCATCGACCTCTGCAATGGCTGTTCAATTTAAAAGAACCCAATTCAAAACTAGTCCGTTGGCGATTGAAACTAGAAGAATTCGATTACGAGATTGTTTACAAAAAAGGCAGTCTGAATAAAAACGCTGACGCCTTATCCAGAATCGAACTTAACCTCCATACTCTCACTTTCGAAGATTTAGAAGATGACGATTTAATCTCCCGAATAGCAAATGCCCCGAATGAAACAGACACAATTAATCAGGAAGAATTGGACGCTTTGATTAATCTCCCCTCAAATAGTACACATACACAAACACCTGAAACCGAATCAGACGATAACGGAACTATCCACTCTTCCACAGAGGAACCCTTAATTGGTATACCAATAGCTGATACTGCCGTAAACTTTAAGAAAAATCAAATAATAATATCTGAAACTGAAGAACCAAGTTTGGAAATTGAACCCCCTCAAGTGATCTTTGAACAAAAAAAACAACGATTAATTGTCAAAATCCCTAAAAACAACATAGAACAGAGTCTAATACAATTCGTAAAAGAATACATACAACCAAAAGTTAAGTATGGAATCTTTTTCGAAACAGATAGTCTTTATGTCCCATTTACAACCATTTTACAAACTCACTTCAAAAACTCTCATATTGATCTGGTAAGACATACAAAGTTATTAATCGATATCGAACCAGAAGAGGAACAACACGAAATGGTAAAAACATATCACACCGGAAAAACCAACCACCGTGGTGTGACTGAGACCGTAAGTCATATATCAAAGTTGTATTACTGGCCCAATATGAAGGAAACAGTGACTAATTTTATTAACAATTGTACTATTTGTAACCAATGTAAATACGATAGGAATCCTATTAAGCTAGAACTCAATAGAACTCCTACCGCATCTAAACCCTTTGAAATTATCCATGTAGACACCTTTAGTATAGAAAAAACTGATTTCTTGACAATCACTGACTCCTTCTCAAAATACGGCCAAGCCTACCCTCTAGTGTCAAAACAAACTATTGCAGTGTTGAAAAATCTTTTAATGTTCTTTTCCCACCATGGGTTACCCCGAAAAATTGTATCAGATAAAGGTCCCGAGTTCAGAGGAAAACCCCTCACTGAACTGTTGTCTCTTCATAAAATAGATCTCCATATCACAAGTTCAAACCATCCTCAATCGAACGGCATTGTAGAACGCTTCCACTCTACCATCATCGAACATTGTAAGATATTCCGGTTAAGAGACGAATTTAAAAATGATTCCATTTCCGATCTAATGAAATACGCAATAATCGCATATAATAACTCCATCCATTCGTCAACTAAATTAACCCCTCAAGAAGTGATCTCAGGACACTTAGAAACACAGCAATTCACCACTTTTTATGATTCCAATCAGCCTCTCCAACCCTATGTGCAAGACCATAAATTAAAATGTAAAGAACTATATAAATTAACTAAAATACAGTTAGAAACCCGAAAGGACAAAATGCTCGAAAAGGAAAATAGTAAACGCGAAGAATTCCCGAAAACTATTCCAGAAAAGGCCTTCTTCCGTAACGATCGTGGCAGACAAAAGACCACACCTAAATTCACCCCCGTAAATGTACAAAGTGTAGACCCCAATAGGAAAACCATAACCGTAGAAAATCGTGCCCGTAAAGTTGGCGAAAAACTACACCTAAACGAAGTTAAAAGACCCAAAAAACAACAGTCTGTCTTGCCTGTTCCAGGTCCATCTTGTGCACCATAGGCTACGCTGACATCAAAAACATTACATCCAATCCAGGAATACTGCCCATTGACTTAGGACCAGCTAAACTACAACGGACAAAACATACACTCGTGCATTACTATGAAACTAAACCCCTGTCTGAAGAATTTTATTCCTTAAAGAGAAAATACTACAACATTCTACAAAAACTTAATGCAACTGACACAGCCCTCTTGGGAAATTACATCAAAACGGTCAATTATACTGTTGACAAAGTAGAAGACAAGCTTAATTTCCTCAATCCCAAGAAAGTTAACGAAAGAAACACAAGATCAGTTTCAAAACAACTTAAAGCACCCCTAGGAATTCCCCATCTTATCCTTTATGTTGTACCGAGTTTACTTCCAAAAGTACGGAATAATACACGTGTACAAAAATTCCTTAGAAAAGTGTATCAACAATTTGCTCGAAAGAGGTCAAAACGAGGATTAATCAATGTCATTGGGTCAGGGATAAAGTTTGTAACTGGCAACCTAGACCATAACGATGGTGAAAGGTATAATCGTATATTAGAACAGTTAGAATTAGGCGAAAAAAACCTTAATCATCAAATAGAAAAAGAATATAGTATTAGTGTAGACTTAATCGAAGATTATCATAAAAATATAGATAAAATTAGACATAACGAAGAAATTTTAAAACTCAGGTTACAAGAGATGACCCAAGTTACCACTAACAGAACAGAAATACTTAATAGAATAATAATAGGAGAAATTTTAAGTCAATTTTCCATGCTATTTAATAACCTCCTAGACGTAATAGAAGAAATAGAAAATTCATTAACATTTTGTTTGACTCAAAAATTGCACCCAAGTATAATAAAACCAAAGGATTTGTTCCAAGAGTTAAAGAAACTACAAAAATTTTATAACGGAAAATTTCCGATAGAACTAACGTTAGAAAATATCCCCTTGTTTGAAAAAATCATGTCTGTCGATTGTAAAATTGAATCCGAAAGGATAATATACTTTTTATCCCTTCCTATAAATTATAAAACGAACTATGAATTATATCATCTCCTCCCAATACCAACTATTGTACAGTCAGAATATGGTACCGTAATTCCAAACAGCAGATATGTACTCAAAAATAATGAAGGCATTATAGCACTTTCAGGGCCATGCACTCAACTCCATGAATACCAATGCGCGGACTCGCCTATCCACAACCATCACGACGCGGAATGCGAAGAAGCCATCCTCACGTCCGGAAATACTCAACCATGCCAACACGTGAAGCTACGCCTTGACACCTCTGTAAACTACTTGGAGCCTGTTCCTGAAATTAACCAATATCTGGCCGTTTTTCCCGAAAATGAGAAAATCCGTTTGGAATGCCCACAACACACTGAAGAAAGGACACTCCGTGGAATCTATCTAATACAAAATGACAACTGTCAGGTTTATTTTAGGAATCGATCGATTCCGTTCTTTTTGAAAAGTACTTCTAAACCCATTTTCATCGAAGCCAATCCCTTCAACCTTCCTAATCTGCAACCACAAACAGCAGAAATTAACCTAGAAGACCTCAGGGTCAACCTCCCTTCGACTATCCTACGTCATCATTCAATAGAAATAACGTCTGTACCAAAAGACACAAAATATCTCTCAATATTTTTAATCAGCGTCGCATTTATTATTTTAATCGCTCTTTTAATGATTCTCTATGTATTCAAATATCGAATTTTCCCTACCGAAAATCCGGAAAACAGAAGTGACAGGTTATCTACACCGGCTGAACTACATCCTCTTGTTCAAGATAATGTAGCATTGCCAGCCGTAGCTAAGTTCTAAGGGCGGAGGAGTTATATGTCAGACCTCCACTATCTTATCATATGTGATTAACATCACGTAGTACTTAATATCATATCTCCTAAACTTTGACTCCCTATTATTCTGATTACTCATTATTATTCCAATTAGCATCTAGCCCATTTCCTTATCTAATAATTATCATAATTTGAATGTTCCATAGTCCACTCCAATCACTCATGTGTCCTTCTGCCGAATTCCTTATCTTTGTTTATCTCTCTGTATAAAACCACTCAGCACCACTGCCCAAGTGTTCATAATTTTGTTAGGCATCGCGCTGAGAAGTTGTAACCCCTGTAGTTCATTTCCAATTTTCACTACTTGTAAAACCTTTGATTTATATTATTTCTTTGTGTAACAAATAAATTGTTTTTTAAAAACCCTTCCGTGTGAACCGGAATTATAATTCGCGCACAATGGCCGAAATACGTTAATCAAATCTCGAAATGATAAAAAATAAACTGTAGGGAATACCCTACGAACACTTTCTCACATCACTTTCATCTGAGGGAGACCCCCAGACCCCCCCCCCCCCACCACTAAAGAATTCTGGAGGAGACCCCCTAACCCCCTAAAGAATTCTGGGGGAGACCCCCAGACCCCCTTTAGAATACTAGGAGAGACCCCCAAACCCCCCTTTAAAATGCTGGGGGATACCTCCAGACCCCCCTTTAGAATTCTGGGGGAGATCCCCAAACCCCCCTCAAATTTCAAATATTTTCACCTCCGGACATAATATTTCTGCCTTCAATCCGAAGAGTTTGCAATTTTGTAGAGAAGCTGTAGGAATAGTTGCCTATTTTGTTATTTGAAGGCTAATTGAGAGCCTTAATCTGATGTTGCTTATAACAGGGTTTAGAGTAGGTAATTCAAGATTCCAATAAGTTTTTATTCTTTGAGCTGCATTCATTATATTTGCTCTTTGTTCTTTTTTGGGAGTTTCTTTTTTCCCTTAGTTTTTATAGGAGGTCGAAATGTACTGATTCTTGCATTTCCTCCATTGAGTACTATGTTTGGTTTCTTCTTTCAAACTGTGGATATTCGAAATAATTTTTTTTGTTTAATAGATTAACCCCCCTCCAAAGATGTACTTAAGTCGCAGATTGTGCAAACAAAATTTCAACAAAATTCATTCAGCCATTTTTGATTGACTTTTCTTTATAAAATGAATTTTCCTTGAATATTCTATTTTTTGGTGTAATGAAACCTATATTGCTTTTAAACAGCTTTAGACTTAAAAGTTGAATATTGTAGTAATACATTGAAAAGAAATTTCTGCCTAGGCTGGTTGCAAACGTTTTGATGCAATTTTCATCGAACTTAATTGAGTCATACTTGAATTACTTATTGCAAATATTATGTTTGTCTTAATATTTGCTTACAATTAGTTTCAAAAGATTTTTGCTCGATCGTACCTATATTGCCCCTCGAAACGGTCGTAAGGTTTTTATGAGGACTGTACCAGAAAAATGTTTTAGTGCACACAGTGCAGTGTTTAGTGTATTTTTTTAACACATTATGTTTGTGAACATTTTTGTCAAAATCAATCCCATTAATGATTGACTCCAAGTTTAAAATTAATTCTTCACTTTCATTTTTTTTTTTTTTTTTTTTTGGTCAAACACCCTATTTTGATTTTTTAAACTCTCTTAAGGGTTGTATATTGTAACTGTAAGGGCTAATTTCTTTTGTAAACCAATTGTAGATTTTATTTGCCAGATTTTGTCAAAATCCATTGGACCAAACCTGAATTATCCGAAATAATAAGATTATGTTTTTATTTGCTTATATACCCATATTTTTTTCTCAATCGTACCTATATTACCTCTTGAAAAGGTCTAATCGGTTGTGTATGGTGATCAAGAGAGGATAATATGTTAGTACTTTGATAGTAGATTGTGTGTAAAAAGTTTCATGAAAATTCATCCAGCCATTATTGATTGACTCCAAGTTTTAAGATTACTTAATTTCTCACGATAATTCCATTTTTTGGATCGAGCGCACATATTTTGATTTTTTAAACGGTTTTGAGGGTTGAATATTGTAACTATAAGTGGTTTATTTTATAGTAGGCTGAATGTAGATTTTTTTCGCTAACTTTCATCAAAATTGATTGAACCAAACCTGAACTATCCCAAATAATAGGATTATATTTTTATTTGCTCATATTCCCAAATTTTTTGCTCAATCGCACCTATATTACCTCTAGAAATGGTTTTATCCGTTGTTTTTTGTGACACAGAGAGGAAAATATTTCAGTTTATTGATAGTAGATTGTGTGTACAAAGTTTTATCAAAATTCATGGAGCCATTATTGATTGACTCCAAGTTTTAAGATTGATTTCTCACGATAATTCTATTTTTCGGCTCGAGCGCACTTATTTTGATTTTTTAAACAGTCTGAAGGAATGAATAAAGGAACTATAAGTGGTTCATTCTATAGTAGGCTGAAAATAGATATTTTTTGCTAACTTTCATCAAAATTGATTGAGCCAAACTTGAATTATTCCATTTTTATTCATTTTTATCCATTTTACCATTGATTTTAATGAAAACAATTTTTTCCCCATAACTACCCTAAAAATCAAAATTTCAAAAAAACAAAAAAGTACCTCTGGGGAATCTAAAAAGCAACAACTGTGCAAATTTGGATGCATAAGAATCAATGGTTCAAAACTTATGCCTAGGTACGGAGTGACGAACAGCCGGACTGACGGACAGACGCCACAGATTTTTTTTACATAAATCTCTTTAAGTCAGAAAGGGTTCAGAAATAGAAAATATGATGGAAGGATGTTCTTATGGATGGTATTAGACATGATAAGAGGCAATTACTTTGACTAAATCATGATTGACTTTGTCCTGAGAGGCCAACTATCACAACAAAATACCTTGAAAATCTCTGCGCCAACGCAATACAATACTTTCTCAATTTTTCTAATTTCATTTGAGTGAGAAAGTAAAAATACAATCACACCATCTCCGTCGGATGTAGACTTTTAGGCATGACTGATCCAACCTCAACACACGTAATCAGTCTCTAATTCTGATTATTAGCGTTAAAAATATTTTTGGCTCAAATTAGCGCTCTCACCTCAGTATCAGTAAAAACCGATGCGCTGACATAATTTTTAGAAGAATTTGATGAGATCACCCAATTTTCAGAAACGCATGGCGCGTTGAGTCATTTTGCAGCAAAAAAAAAGCGCCATAACTTAATTTTAACCAAATTGTGGTGCACGACTTTAATTTTCAGCAAAAGTATAAGCACTAACTCAATTTCCCCATTTTCTCCAATGCCGTATTGTTTTCTTTGTTTCTTATAGCGTTTGAAAATGTTTTTGCTCAAAACTGTGCGCTCACTCAAGTTTCAGTAAAAAACAGCACGTACGCTGACATAATTTTCAGAAGAAATTGACTCGGTAACACAAATTTCAGAAAGAAATGGAGCGCTGATTCATATTTCATCATATGACGCTAACTTAACTGTCACCATATTGTGAGGCGCAATCCCAATTTTGTACAAAAGTCTAAGCGCTAAACTTTTAGGCATGACTGATGATGATCTCCGACAAAATAGGTGACTGTCAAAGGTTAGCGGACTACCAAACTATATGATTAAGGAACCAGTTTGAGTGTCTCAAGATACTTTGAGACATATAAGGAGAGTGACAGCTTGAATCAACATAGGTAGTACAACAGATGTAGCATAAGGTAGCATAAGAAATCAGGAAGTTCCTGGAGTACTAGAAATTTACTTGTAAATAGAGAAAGAGCGAAATAACTGCATTGAATAAATGATGCCTTGAAGCGCTAAGTCATTTGACGGGAGTTGCCAGACTAAATAAAATGTCAGAGAATTTGACCGCAAAGCACATTTCTTTAAAATTGAAAGAGGGCTGACTTCCTTTAGGACCTTCAAAACCAAAAATGTAGAAGTAGAGAAATAAGAAGCATTTCCTTGTTTCGTTCTGAATAGGACTAAGAAATTTCACATACAATAACAACATGATGGAAATACAGGGTGTTGAAAAACTGTTCCCGAATATTTTAGGGGCGGATTCTACAGATCAAAATAAGACCTTTTTTTCCATAAACATGTGTCCGAAAATGCCCCCTTTAGAGCTACAGCCCCCCAAAGTTTTAAAAAATTTACGGTTTTTTTGGAATAGCGACCACTATCATGAACCAAATGTCTTAAAACTTGGTGTCCTAAGGTAATTTTACGTGTAGAATCCATTAATGACCTCGAAAAATTCATAAATTGAGTCGAACTGTACTTTTCACGCAATCTTGTACCTTTAACGGCACGAATTTTATGTTACGGATTAAAATTTTGAAGAATAATTACCAAAATCAGATGCGGAAAACCCTTAGAAAGATTTTTGGTCCTCCTTGTTTCTTTCGATATGACGCGTTTTAAGCGAGATAATCGCTGCACACTGTGGCAAAGTCAGCGCTTTTACCATGAAAAACGGCAGTGAGAATGCAGCCCGCCTCTCCGCTGCTTCTACGGGCCGGCCGCTATGGTAAAAGCGCTGACTTTTCCGCACTGTGCAGCGATTATCTCGCTTAAAACGCGTCGTACCGAAAGAAACAAGGATGACCAAAAATCTTTCTAAGGGTTTTCCGCATCTGATTTTGGTAATTATTCTTCAAAATTTTAATCCGTAACATAAAATTCGTGCCGTTAAAGGTACAAGATTGCGTGAAAAGTACAGTTCGACTCAATTTATGAATTTTTCGAGGTCATTAATGGATTCTACGCGTAAAATTACCTTAGGACACCAAGTTTTAAGACATTTGGTTCATGATAGTGGTCGCTATTCCAAAAAACCGTAAATTTTTTAAAACTTTGGGGGGCTGTAGCTCTAAAGGGGGCATTTTCGGACACATGTTTATAGGAAAAAAAGGTCTTATTTTGATCTGTAGAATCCGCCCCTGAAATATTCGGGAACAGTTTTTCAACACCCTGTATAAAGCAAGTCAGCACATCACACTATTCAGAGGTCCCATTGTTGAACCTTTGAACTCTTACCAATTCACGAGTCATAGCTACTATAAACGCAAGCAGAGTAATTTATTACGTTGAGCGTAAACAAATAGCTGAAATTTGATAGGAAATATGGAGGAGGTTAGGGCAGGGACCACTATGGAAACAACGACATCAGGGCTGAATAATAAAGAGATCCTCTTCGATGCGCAGTAATTTTTGGTAATTAAATGAGAATTCTGAGTATTGAGATAAGGAATGTTCAGAGTTCTTGCTGTAGGGGCTTTCCGTTTTGCGTTTGACCACACGCTATAATTAATTGTAATAATTGCATTTACATGCAAAAAAACAAACATTCAGAACGGCAAATGATTGGTTCTCTTGATCACCTAGAATATATACCGGGAAAATTTGAAATAATCAAAAGTGAGGTTGGAAATTTTTGACATAGAATAACTTTAAAAAAACGTCAATCAATGAACATGAAATTACTCCCAACCAACTCAGAATTCAGTCGTGGCTGGGAGAACATTAACTTTTCAAATGAAATTAGCATAAAAAAAACACAGGACACAACCTAAATTTCACGACATCAAAAAAGCTCATTTCGCCATTTGATCACAAGGGGGCGTAGTATACTCTATTGAGTATCAGGGCGATTTCAATAGGCGCACGTTGTGCCAACGGTGCGCCTAAAATGAGCAAAACAATCTTGGCTTGGATTTCTTTTTTTTAGTTTATACAATAATTGAAATCCCAGCTATTTTTATGAAAGTTTCGGCGTATTTTTCTATTTCTCAGAATATTATTTAATCGGTGTTCATACATTAGGGCCATTTTTGGTCGTGTTCACATTTATTTTGTTCACATTTACCTTACAAGAATTTATCTACGACGAAACATTTTAACAAAATAATGAAGCAAAATACGCTCACAGTTCATTAAAAATATTGATAACTTCTATTGATAACTAGAACTTAATCATTATTGATAACTAGTGATTAGAGTCCCGAATCACTGAGGATAGGAGAAAGCGTCTCCCGAGACGCGTCTGAAGTTATCAATATTTTTAGTATGCAAAGTGAGTATATTTTATTCTTTATTATTCATGTTGAAGTCGTGTGCTGCGATCCTCCCTCTGCTTAATAATTTTAACAAACAATCAATTTTACCTCACATTTCGGTCTTTTTAGAAAAATCCTTAGCGACAAATCACTCCTTAGCATTTTTGCCGTGAAATCACCCATCCCAATCCCATCAGCGTTCGCGCAGAATTAATTAAGGCCAATTCTGGAAGATGGGTCGACAAAACATCAGGTGTCCTATTCCAAAGGAATCTTGATGTGCTGTAAGGCTGAGATCTTCGGAAGAGCAAACCTGATGTTTCATGGTGACCGACTGACGACGGTCACCGGCGCGCGACGGTGCATTTATGAAAGAAAATCCCAGGGGCATTAAAAGGGTTCCATCTAGGATTAAAACTACTTCCGAGATAATGCGCCTGATTCTATTATCATAAAGTTGTAACGCAGGAACACTGCGATGGAGTTGCCCAAACACAATACTCGTAAAAAAGGCTTATATCGAGAGTAGGTTATACATATGTATATCGTGACGCCACAAATTGGGTAGAAACGACCGACTTAGCGGTCAAAAATCATCAAGCTAAAGTTATTATTATTATCCAATGACATCAAAAAGATTGAAAGATATCGTGATGAAAGCTCCTAATTTGCTCCCTGGAACTTCTTCCATAATAAACCTCAGCTCGTAAAGTTTGTGATGATTTATTCAGCATCTAAAATTTAATTTTGAAAGTTTTAAGCGTCTGCGGCAATGTTGCATTAAGTTCATTTAAACCCATACGCAAAGTCGAACTTGAGGATGTTCACCACACCTCCTTCGTGGGTTTAATGAAACAAAATGCGACTGTGCCCGATTGCACGCCAAGCCATCGTTTTTTGAGACTTATTAGTATGCCGGTGCCCGGCCATCAAATTCAGTTATTTCCGCTCACTGTAAGCCAATGCGACGATCCGGTCGAATGTGCTAGCCTCCTCTAAAACATGTGAGCTTGATGCTTAAATTTGAATACGGCGCTTTTAGTTGAATAATACGAATTTGTAAAATGAGATTCAGCAGAGGAGAGCGAGGAGAAAAACCGTACACAATTACATATATTTGTTGGAACATCATATTCCCTATTTTCAGGTGTTTACGTTCTAGAAACAAAGAGTGCAGTTTTTCAACGTGAAATCATACAAAGATTGAATCAATTTGCGATACGACGAGGCGTATCAATCAATATCAGACGTAACTAAATCAATATTGATCGCACCCGAAGTACGATTCCCGCCTTTTTAAAACGGTGATCAAGATGATCGATTTACTTAAATCGATAAATCGATGCTTGATCTATGTGCACATACGAAGAATTGATCTAAGGCTGCAGCTTACAGTGAATCGAGACTTGGAATTTCCTGGACATGGTTTTAAGATAACAAAAATCAAGATTATGTGCAATAAATAGCAAGATAACTCAAAACATGGCCAACATATGAGAGTTTATAGTTAGTAAAATTTAATGGTTTTTACGAGAATAATTAACAATCATTTTTTCAGCAAAACGAGAGTAAGGAGCGTGCCATATACTTCGTATGGCACGCTTAAAACAGATTCAGAGTACTTTCCTGGGTTGTAGCCATGCTGCTTTACAAGACAATGTAATTTTTCCGTCAACCGGGAGACCCAAAACGGCGCGGCAGCTCTGAATCGAACCTTCAGAAATCGATACATACACATAGGTTCAAATAGGAGAAAATCGATATAATCTATTGTTCGCGTGCTATCACTAGCCCATGCTGTTGACTGCTACGTGTGTGGTTGCGATGTGTTGCGTATACATGTGTATGTATTGATGAGCTCTATATATTGGGGCATTGGGGCATTTGGGGCATTGGGGCCTTGTCGTCGCCGTACGCAAAGGTTGCATCTTGATCTGCTGAGCGAAGTTTTAATCCATCGCACTTAAAAGCTGAAAGTTCCGCTCATAAAATTGATCGACACTTTATTTTCTTTCTCTTATCAATTTTTATTTTGTAATATATACTACCCCCAAAATTTTATTGCTTCTGTTTTACAGGACGTGTCGCAATAAAATACTCCCGCAAGTATAGTTTTTGTAGTTCTCTCCTTCGTTTTTGCAAGAGATTCATAGAGATCTCAAAAGAATCATCTCTCCGTACTAGAGAGGCAAACATTTGTAGAGCATGGTTGCAAAGTTGAGAAGAAAATACAACATTTTTTTCCCATCTACTTGAACTGAGATGTTGTTCGGAAAGAGGGTGTTGTTACGTTTGTCTCGTGTGCTCTTCCAAAAAAAATCCGCATTTAAAAACAACGATTTTTTTTTCAAATAACGATCACACTCTGTGTTTATATGGGTCCTAATTCCGAAGAATGTGCCTTAAATTGGAAAATCAAATAGTTTTCTGAACAATCTTGCAACCATACTTTTGACTCCAACGACAGTAAAACAAATAATTAATGTTGAGGAGCACTCATTTGAAAAGTCGTAAATAGTTTTCCACCGCCCGCGCCATCTCACGAAACTGAGTATATCGCAACTGATTCTCCGATACTGATTAAACTTCCGTTGCATGAGTTTTAGAAACACACGAAAAATGCAAAAGAAAACTTACTCGAATGAAAAAAATTACAAAAGAGGAAGGAAAAACGAATAGAAATTTTGTCGGAAACAATGTCTTGGCAGTTAACCTCATTTCTGTATTGAGAAGTTTCGGAGTTTGAATCGTTATTTCAAGGAACACATATTTTGTCTGGATAAAGTTTTGAAAAAATCAAAATATGATATTAAATAAAAGAAATAAATTAAAGTGAAAAACTAGTGAGATGCGATAAAACCGAATCGTTCCAAAAATGTATCAGAAATTGCACAAGATTTTTGCAGTCTAATTTGAGAACGAGTAAAAATGCACAATCCGTGTTGAAATTTGGTTCACTCAAAATGACGCGGAGAAAAACGGAGCGAGAAAGAAGTAATCTGCGGAAAGTCAGTGCTTTTCCCAGTTTACAAGGTTGCAGATGTGAGCTTGAGCAAATTGATGCAATCTGTTTTCTACTCACACAATGAAGACGCATTCCAGTTTACTTTTGACTACCGCATTCGTAAAGATGTCAAGCATAAAATGTAGTTTTGAAAGACCCATGTATCTATAACCGATACTTAAACCAATCAATGCAAAATTATCATGGTAAGAGTGGTGGACAAATACAAAACTAATTCTTTTTCCTTAAAATTACATTTTTCAATTCGTTCCCTGGTTATTGCAAAGGTTATCTGAAACTTTTTTTTCTAAAATCAAGGATAAACTTTCACTTAATCATAATGTAAAAGCTCTGAGAATTTTTTTAATTTTCTGTATGGGGCCGAAAAATGTTTTAAGCAAAACTGAATTATGCATACCTTCAGACACATGTATTTCAAATGTCAAGTTGGTTTGACGATTGGGGGGGGGGGGGGGGGGCATATGGGACGACATTTCCAAAAAAATGACAAACGGGCCATTTGGGCACATATACGTACCAAATATGGCCCACCTCTTATGATCATTGTAGTTTGTAAAATGTATAATTTTCAAAGACCCTTTGTATCTACATATAACCAATACATAACATTTGCAAAAGTATCAAGGCAAGTATCAAAGCAAGGTGGTCAGATTCAAAACCGATTCTTATTTCCTTAAAATTGAATTCTTCAGTTCGTGCCCTCGTTGCAATAAGTAACGAGGAGTGAAATCGGATAATTATACGTTACATTCTTTCCATTTAAAACGAATGAAAATGATCAAACTATTGGGTTTTGGAACGAGCATCTTAGATTACGATCTTTTTCACAGGTTTAAATGGACAGACTACAATGTTGCTAGGTTGCACGTTTTGAAATTGGTTAAAATAAAAGTCTTTAAGTTGTTAGTTCCAAATTTTGCCATCGGTTCTATGTAAGATTGAAACTGAATAAAAGGTTGACCATTTTCAAAATATTGATCCATAAGGATACGATAAAGGCTTCAGAAAGATTGATGTTAAAATGCATCCAGAGTAATTCGGAAATAAGAAAGTTATGATCGCATTAAAATTCATTACGCGGGTCGATTCCTGCTGTATAATATGTAAGTCGATCCATGATAAATTGTATTTGTCAGCACCTTTCTTAATTTCGAATTATTTTAGAAGTAATTTCATACAAAATTTTCCTTCAACTAGGTTGTTTTAGAATTCTTAATCATTTTCTCAAGTTAGATCATGTACTTATCGAATAAGTGGAAAAATTTTAACTTAAATGATGAGAAGCCAGGGTTCAGAAACTGGAACTCAGTTACCAAGATTGAACTGCATATCACTTTTTGTAATCAAGCTGACTCTCCAACTTCACATCTTTCAAGCGGGATTCAAATATTTGTCAAGCCGTTTTTAGAAAGGTTATCAAAAACAGTTTTTCCCCCCATGAATCAAGGGTATACTATATTGTTTAATCATACTAAAAATCAACTGGAAATAATGTTTGATTTTAGAAAATCAGCGTATAAATTATACTTAAATTGGAGTTTGAAATCAGTCCCATTTCCGATTACAAAATGTAATCGGCAGTTCAACCACGGAAATCGATTCCCAATTTCCTGCAGCTCGATGAGGAGCCATACCTTAACTTTGAAAATGAAACCGACCCAGTCAAAGAAAATTAACCGTTTTTCCGAGGTCAATATCAAAGAATAAAAGCTCGAAGGACGGAATAATATACTAAAAACAACAAAACGTAGTCAGAAAAGGGTGGAAACGAATTAGAGCTACTGCGTACAACTTAACTCCTGAACTCTTGACCTCTTCAAACGCTTTTGACCAACCATCCTATCAATGAAACTCGATCGCCCTGGCCGCCGCCCGAGATATAAAGTTTCTTTGATGAGAATTCAAAACTTTGGCGCACTCCCTCTTAGAAACATTCAGTGTTGCCAGATCGAGGGTAAAAAAGCCCTGCCGTCCCCATTTAAATCAATGTAAAACATACTGCTTTTTCACCCCAGTCTGGCAACACTGCATACATTCGTTTAACTTGTTTTCCATCGTCTCGACAACTTCAATCAATCGGCAATACTTTGAGGTTACCTCCTCCTCTTCCGTTTTCTGACCACGCGGCCCGAAGTCTTGTTTTGCGGACTGCAAACTGCAACACACCGATAAACATCGACTTCTGAATTCGAAAGTTATGATTCCAAGAGCAGCGAATCTTCGAATTTTACCCGAGTTGTTGCGTCATTGATTAGTCAAAGCAACGCGATCAATTTGTTACGGTTTAGGTTGGTGGTTGCTGGGTAGTTAACTTCATAAAAATGGACAGCTTCTGATCGTTCGTTCCAGATGTCGACAAAGAGTCAAAAAAGCGGCTTGTGATAAGGTCATCATAGTTCCTTTTCCTCTGAACCAGTTTAAAAGGGTCGATCACTTAATTGGAGTTTTAATGGAAATCTAATAAAATTGGTTTATTTGTCCTAAATCATATGGCATTTTGTCAACTTTCGTTTTCTGTATTCTTAGCTCTTTAGAGCATCCCAAATCATAAAAGTAACAATTGCTTAGAATACAGTGCGTTATAGATATTAAGTCAGTACTGTGTATGAAGGGAGGGTCCTAGAAAAGACAGATAAGAAACCAAGAGTTAGCAATCATTTATGTTCATCTGACGTGGGGTGCCATCTATAAAGGGTAAAACAAAACAAAAAACAAAACAAAAACCCCAAAAAAATGTTTTATTTGACCTTGAATTCGTTTCCAATTCTAGCCCATACGAGGCACTTTCTGTAAGGTTCTTGCACGTAACAAACAAAGATGGATATATTTTCAGAATATTTTATAGACGCTCCGTAAGTCAAAATCTATCGAAAAATCATGTTAGCGTTGAAAAAAAAAAAAAAATAACACGCGGTATAGGGTTAAAAATAATTAATATTCCATCAAGTTAGACGGAGAACAGTTATGGACACCACTATGAGGTTGCCTCTGATTGGTTGTGAAAAAAGCGACTCCGCCGGCATTTTTCTGACCGCGCGATTCAAACTTAGGATTCACATCTTGAAAAGGAAAGTGAACAACATAATTGATGATGTTAATCCATTCTATGGTCACAACATTAACATTTAAATATAAAAATTACATTTCATTGTTCAAATAAAAAAAGTATTGCTTCAGATAAACTTCCCCTTCAAACCTAACCACAAACAACAATGCCAGATACACGGTGAAAATAGGAGACAAGATGGCGGCGAAGTCGCTTTTTCCTAAGTGGCCACTCCCCCTGAGCCGAGTGTTGTCCATATACCTTGATATTCCATGTGTATTATCTAAACTAAGTCATCGAAGTTAGTTATACCCCGAAATTGGATTCAACATTACGAGTAAAAGCAACCTCTATTCTTCTCCATCAATTATTAACTTCTCCATCAATTATTACACAATTCAAGCTATGGACTATCAAATTTGCACTTTGCAGCAATAATTCATAAATTTTTTTTGAGATTTGTTTAACGTGTTCATCTGAAAAAATAATTATCTATTCGTAAAAAAAACCCACTAATCCCGCGCACTGGGGTTTTTTCGATAGATTTGCTAAAATGAAGATTTGCTGTAATAGAGATTTCCACCCTACTCGGGTTTCAGAGTATTAAACATAGTCAAAATTGTTTCGTTTTATTTCATTAATTTCAAGGTGGTTTTGTTTCTAGCGATGCCGATCTCATCAGGACTTAGATGTTATCAGTGCGGAGAGTACACTGACGGTGTCGGTTAAATCACGCCTTGCCTCAACTACACAGCCAAAACACATCTTAAGGAGTGTCCATCTAGGCTCCCCAAAATTGTTGGTGAGTTCAAATGATTTCTCATATATTATAAAAGTAGGGGCGTCATTTTGAGTTCGGCGGGGGGGGGGGCAAAAATGTGAGGATTTTTTTTTTTGTCATAAATATAATTTTAGAGCCCTACAGCCCGCGTACCCAAATTTACGGCCCTAAATGGGTCTGTTGCGTACTTTTGCTACATCAATATGACACATTGTTTCTAACGAAAAATTGGGCGAAAATAACGATGCGCACTTTAAAAACTTACAAAATCCACTCATTAACTCAGAAAATACCTTCCATTTCAAACAACCCGCGCTACACTAGATACTATGTCACCGACTTATAACTACATAGATGGAACCATATCGTTTATGTAATCATGAACATCAGAACTTACAAACATTGGAATGTTTCGTTTAGATGCGTACATTTTTTTTATTATTTTGTAATCTTAGATAAACCGAAAAGATCAGACACCAAATGCAGCCAATAGTTCATGTATTTAGAAAGGAATTCCATCATTTTGTAGTTACTTACGATGTTGTTTACTCATGCACGGTGTAGTCGGTGTAGTCGGCTTCCGTCTAAGTAGTAGTACACCGGTGCAAATAGTGTCTAGTGTAGCGCGGGCTGTTTGAAATTGAAGTGATTTCCTGAGTTAATGAGTGGATTTTAAAATTTTTTTAATGTGCGCATCATTATTTATGCCAAATTTTACATAAGAATCAAGGTTCTATTTTGTTGTAGCAAAAGTATGCAACAGACCCATTCCAACAAAATTTGTTGGACCACCAAATTTTAGTTGGGAAATTTTCTTTTTTATACCAAAAGGGAAAAAAAAAAGGTTAGCATTTACTTATTTTTGCTGACTCTTGGGGGGGGGGGGGGGGGGGTGCCACTATCGCGCGCAAATGACGCCTCTGTATAAAAGTATTTAAAGAATTTTTAATTGTTAAGTGTTTAACAATTGTTGAAAGAATACTGAGTTGATACCTCACAAAGATAATTAAGTCTCAGTATTGAGTCAATACTTTCTGAGCGATAAAATAATGAGAACTTCAGCTGGCTGGGAAATTCGTGTGATAGTCAACATTAACAAGTCAGTGTTTTGAAAGTACTTATTTAAATTTCTGGAGCCCTTGTAGAGTCTTTAAAAACGTGTAAATCATTTGACATAGATTAATTCACTAATGTTGATAGCTTAGTAAGAGTATTGAGTCAATATTAGAGATTTGTTGCAATAATATTGGGGATTGATAACATCCCAAAAAGTTGCTTGTTCCTTCAGGAAGTCAACCTCTCGTTCGTCAATCGAATGTCACATACTTTATACTACCTGTATTATCTCTTATCGGTAGCTCAAGTCGAAAAAAAAGCTCATCTTCATGAACAAGCAGGTCTGCTCGTCACTTCGTCTGGCTTCACAAATCATCAAAGCATTTACACGTCAAATGCTGCCAACTGCAAGCTAATGAGCAGACCTGATATTTATAGGAATAACCTTCGTGTTTTGAACTACTTTCAAAACCCTCGACACCACCAAAGATGCCTGTGCTTGATACCTCGACACAGCAGTACCCGCATATAAAACTGAAAAGATCGATCACGAATCAGACCCGAATGTGATTAGTCACCGTGTAGACCGGAGCCATAAATTGGCAATTTGGGTAGGTCAATCCGTCATTGGTCTCTGCTAAACGATCGACGAAATTTTTTGACTCCTCTCGTTCATCGCCTGTTTAGCAAAATCATCATTCTTTCTCCGCCCCCTCCCCCCCCTTTTACCACCGCATGCACATCCAAAAGCAGTGTTGCCGAGTGTAAATTAAAGCGTCCTGTGAGAGAAAGGCCCTTTATTTAAACAAGAGGTGCGCTCTTTTCTAGAAATCAACTTTATATGGTTAGATTAGGGTTTCCTCGGGAAAAGCACACCAATTGTTTCATAAGTCCTTCCTCTGGAAAATGCCTTAATCGTGCAGCCAAAGAAAAAATAAAGATAAGTTTCACTCGGGTGTGCAAACTCAATATTAGACTCGTTCTTTTTATATTTATTACTATATTTCTTTAAACCCATAGTTAAGATTATCATTGAGTGAAACTATTGCGGTCTATAATTTTGAGACTTGACTGCTGCTACAGTAATTATATTGTTGAATCGCCTATTTTTTAAAAGCTATCCATGAGTAGCATTTTGAAAGCTATTCGTATAGCTACCGGGAAGCTTAAAAAAGGTTATCGCTTAACGAGTCCTACAATGCTCGACCTATAGACGTCATTTCAGAAAAGTAGGCGCGGCTATAATGATAATTTTTTAACTTTTTTCAACAATATTTCTCATGTTATAAAATGAAAAGTAATGTTAATACATTTGAGTGTAGGCTTTTTTATCAAAGAACGCGTTAAAATCAAAAGTTTTAAAATTTGAAGGCAAATTTCCTTTTTATTTTGATTATGGTGTCGCAACAGACAGTATTAAATTAAAGATAGGTTTAACGAAAAATAAAAAAATTTGATCGGTCTGCAGATCATTTTATAGAAAATGAGGCAAAAAATGAAATGCGCTTTCTGTGTTCCCGTCTTAAATGAGCAATCTTTGAATTTTTTTATGATCTCCACTTTTGCTTTATTATGTAGCCACGAGTAAACAATAGAACGTCTCTTTTACCCTTTTAGTTCCATTCCCTGAGTATAATCGTCTTCTTAACTTGATCTGCCTCTTACAATTTCAATTTCTCGCTCGCAGTAAAATCAACCGTAAATGAAAATTGAAAACGTTATAAGCGCGCCTTCAATTGAGAGAGTATACAAAATGAACTCCGTGGCGTAGGAATAGTTAACTACCCCCTAAAATCGAGTGAACTATTGTTGATTTCTTATGGGAATCTGACAGTAAATCATGACCAACTCTTATTACCTCTAAAATGCTTCTTTCGCAGCAAATATACTTGCTGTATTTTAAGCTTGGAAAATAGCGGCGCTTTGTAAGATATGACAACCACAAGGAAAGGACATGTTCGGTCCCCTGCCATGTTGCACTAATTTTGCAACTATTTCTTCAGCCTTTTTTTTACAGGAAAAATTGCACGAAATTTTGCAAATTCGAAATTTAGGAACGTGTTTTCCGATCGATGCGATGGCAGAGCGAATGATTCAACGGTTCCTGAAAAGAAATTAGGATATTTCTGAACCAAATTTCTGGTCGGAAAAGAAAGGATTTTTCCATGCCAGAAATTCTACAATTCTACATTCTACACCAGAGGTTATTTTTTAAAATATAGCTATATGATTCTTGCGGATACTTTTCCATGTAGTAATGCAAATGATCAAAATTTTTTTGACAATTCAAGAACAATTTCTGGTGATATCGAGTAAAACTTCTCAAATCGGAAAAATTTTCGCCTTTACAACAACAATTTCTATTCGGAAATATCATGATTTCTTTTCAGGATATAAATTCAATTATTCACACTACCGTCTTTGCCTGAACTTTTTTTTTCAGTACACCACTTTCAAACAATAGCTACAGAAAGATGCAAAATCAGTGTCACGTTCTTCCCGCGTAGTCTTCATATTTTGTCTACATATAATCTTCCCTTTTACTGCATGACTTTTTTTTTCAACCAAATGTGGATTTTTCTCTTCAATAGGTTTTCTTCAATTTTCTCAAGGTCGACTATGTAAGAAAAATAATAATAATAAAAAAAAAACATTCATACGATTTTCTGGCCACAATGCTCGTTTTTACTTGTCTGTTTTTTACTCGTTTTTTTACACGTGGTGCGTAACACGACCGGAAAAGGCGGGGGTTTTATTTTTGTTTTGTTTTAATTAGTTGATTTGTTTTAAAAACAAAAGTCAAAAGATCTGTAGAGTTCATAAAATTTGGTCTGATTTGGATACAGCGTCACCCCTCCCCCCCAAATATGATTTCCATTGTGAAACGCATTACAAACAGCTGCTGGTAGACGGTTTGAAAATGATTGACATTTGCGGATCCAGGAGATCGTTCTTCTCTTTCTTCTCCCATTATAGTGATGATTGAGCTCGTTTTATGTTGTCTCATTATGTGACACTGGTGGTCGGTACGAATCAAAGAGGTCAAAATATTCATGACAGTATCTGATACATAGGACTTTTTATATTGTGTATCACCAGTGATACACTATGTAGTGAAGGGTTGACAAATTGTGGCGACAAGCAGTCGCGCAATCTGACAACGCAGGAATGCCGCTGAACAAAGTGGCTGCAGTGCCGGGAGCAGACGCGAGACTGATCAATTATTCCTGCAGCCACGGTAGTCGGATGGTCACGTGGTCATGAAAAAATCTGCCTATTTCACATTAAATAAGATCGGAAGTATACCTGCGGGCGAAATTCCTCCGTTCCCATCATGCAACCCTGCCCCGCAGCATCCTAGAATAACGTGTGCATCCATAAATAAAGAGATTGATGCTCTATGTCTCATAGCTTAATGCGCGGGAATCGTGGAGAACGCGGACGGTTCGAAAATTCTGCGCGTATATATTTTTTGCGGGAAACCCGGTCAAAGACCATCCAACCCGCTTAATCAAACTTCATTCGCATTACGTGCGGCTATTGCATAAAGATCCTTTATTAATAGGTAAGAAGCGCAAGGCTTCCACTTTCGAAAGGTCGTATTTGCACCACACCGAAAATTTACCGGGAACGAGGAAAAACTGTCAGTACGTTGAATTTTTTAATCATTATTTAAGGTGATTCCAGGCGGAAGTTGGGTATCTTTAATCCGTTAGAATCTAATCGTATTCGTTGGGTAGTTCGTATGGGATAACATATGATTCCTTAGTAGTATATAAAACGTGCCAAAGTGTTCTTCAAGTTGTAATCAATTTTTTAAGCCATCTACTACATCAAAATTGGATAAGATAACCAAACGTAGGTAAAAATTTGGCTGTTACCCTGTAAAAAAGCATTCTAACATCCCCCCTTCTCCTAAGTGATCGGTATGGCATAAACCCTAAAGCTTAGAAAAACGCGCTTTTCCAGCCAAAGGGATAAGTCATTAGACCCATGTCAAGGCCACCATGTCACACATGTTATTGGCAGAAATTTCCAAATCATGAGTGTTTCTGGAAACTTAATGCCTTCGACCTACAAAATATCGAGGCGTTCGCAAAATCTTCAGGGTATCAAAACGGCCCTTGTCGGTACCCCTCCTTCACCTTCCCACTTTGTCCAGTACACGTGCGATATATATGGTGATATAACCGCTCCTGGCCCTTCGATCTTTTTCAAATAAAGTCAATTTTATGGAAGGAGGGAGGGAAGAGCGAGTAAAAAGAGAAGTGTGTGTTTGTTTGTGTGTAAGGGAGAGAAAAACAGGAGATAGGGTGTGAGAAATAGAGAGAGAGAGGGGGAGCTGGAGAT
>VMOF01000369.1:25783872-25898435 GCA_011764245.1 Trialeurodes vaporariorum | reverse complement strand
GAATAGCTTGTCCCAAATATTTAAAAACATATTTTTCAGAATGGAAATTTTCTCTTTTAAAAATGATGATAACAGAACAGAGGTTCAAGAAAAATGCTACGTTACACAATCAAAATGCCATATTTCTCCTGTTTCACTTTTCATGACGTGATATGTAGAGAAAAACGGACTGTATATATTCCCCAACTCGTGCGGCAACAATGTTGCACAATCACGTTTACACACTTATATAAACCTTTTTGGCCACATATTTTGATAAAAGCAGAGATGAGGCTTCCTCGTAATAAGTGAGGAGATTTGAACATCTTATTACACACCCAACACCGACGTTTTTTTGGCCAAACTTTGAAAAGTTCGGTTATTCTTCAAGATTATTCGACCGAGGATCCGGCTGACAATGGGCTAAAATACCTTCAATTTAAAGGTAAAAAATAGCGAATTGAATATACCTAAAGGTATAGTTTAAACTTTTTGGTTGGAGTAAGGTTATGAAAGTTTCTCTGCGTAATCGCATCGAGCCAAAAGCATCCAATTGACGTTCGCTACGTTGACTGGTGAGTAAAGACGTGGATTCTAGTAGCCAATGAGAGCGAAGCATCGGAGTTTTTTCGTTGGCCACTAATAAACGTATAGTCGTATGAAGTTCGTGAACGCTGAAATGCGATCGTCAAATTGGCATCGGTGAGCTGAAATTCACCAAAAACAATATAGAATTGCCAACCTGACATTTCTAAAATTCAAACATAACCTTGACCAAAACACCTCAAAAACGGGTTTATTTACTTTGTTGACTATGTAGATTGGTGAACAGATAACACAACATCCATCGTCAAATAACTCTGCAGTTTGACGGGCCGACAAATTGCACAGTTGTTTGACAACGTTTTAACCAACGGAACATGCAACGGTTGGCTCACCTGCCGTTTGGTGGTGGATCTCGGCTCATCAATGCCAATTTGACGGTTCTAAGTTGAGCGTGTACGAAGGGCTACAGAGTCCAGTTTGAATTTTGATTTGTAAGCATATTTTACTATCAGGTTCGGGTCAGTGGCGTAGCGTGCAATTTGGCAACGTTGTATTGTGCCTATTTAAACTCGTGTAAAAGATTGAATGCGAAGGTGTTCACCAAACACCCAATAGTTCGATCTTTTGAATGGATTTAAATGGACACTTTACATTGTTGCTAAAGTTCACGCTACGCCACTGGTTCGGTGCGAATCCGAGGTTTCGACTTTCCGACGAACAGCATAGAAAACAAAGAACATTAACACAACTTCTGACTGATCATAATGCCACAGAATAACACAATCAGAACAGAAACTCCCATAAGAGCCAATGGAAGCAAGTTTGGAATTCAACGGCACCAAAAGGCAACGCTGTGGTCCTATATCCCAACATGGCGGACGGGTGTGATTTATTTTGAAACTCATTTATTTCTGTCAATTCTGGAAAGAATAATCTTAAGTTTCCGCCCTCACGTTATTCTATTGGCATTTCAGAATTAAAATTTTGCGGATTATGTCCTATATGTCTTCTTTTGAGCGCGAATCCAGATGTAAACATCCTATATCCCAACATGGCGGACGCGAAATGAATTTGCTTCAAAATCCGACAGAGTTTCCGTTCTGATTGTATTATTCTGTGATAATGCGTTGTTGGTGAATCTTCAGTTTCGACCCGGTTGCGGGAATTCTTTTTGTGCCCGTCTCGCGAGATGGGGGCATATAGGCTCGGCTCACAAAACGGTGAATCCGAAATCTCATCACAGGTGAGTCAGAGAGTTGTCGCACCTATTTGCCACGGGCGTTCCTATAGGTTTTCAGAGAGATTGGGGGGGGGGGGGAGGCAAGGTTGCTATGCTGCCCTCCGAGAATCGCCGCCTCTCAAAATTATGAAGTTGATTACTTTTTTTCCGCTTGTTCACCCTAATTTTGTTCACACTGCCACCCGAGGCAAAGGCACCCCCCCGCCTCCCACCCCCGGTGCGCCCCTGCTATTTGCACACAGATCTTATAGTAAAATGTGTGGTTCTTACGTTTTTTCTGTTGAATCTTTGAGAAAAGTTCGTGGTTTCTAGCACACATAAACATGCTTAAACTGTATCTGTATTGCTCACTGTGCGATGCGTATGAAAAGAAAAAACGCACGAGAGGAATACTGAAAGTAAAGGAGAGCGGTTGGAAGTTAAGAGCGCAGCGGGGGGGGGGGGGGGGTATAAAGCACTGGAACGACTTTGAAGAAAATAAGCAGAGAAGGGCGGGAAAAATAAAGTTTTGACAGAAATTAACTTTCATAAAGATCAGGAAGATGAGATGTGAACCAGCGAAACAGCGTGTGCTTCAAAGTGAGAATGTTTGGAGCCGATATTAAAAAAGGGAGAAAATTAGAGATAGACGCGGACCGCATCGTGCCCAAGAGTATTATACTCACGATCACCGGCCCGCCCCGCTCCGCTATACCGTGTGAGAGAGATGGGGTTATAGTTCTTGGGGAGAAAAAAAAGCAAAGAAACGAGAGACGCGGGGAAAAAAAGTTTCATGTCAGTGATTACACACAGCGAGTTGAGTTGAGATAAGAGTGACGTAGAAAGTGCTCTCTGGACGTAGGCCAACTGGCTTACTCAATAGGTCCTCGTACTGGTCCTTTGCCTCTTTGAATTCCCTCTTATTAAATTTGGCTCGGTGAAAGAGCGTTGCCAAACTTTTGGTGCGTGCTCGGGCTGTTAATGTAAGGCATGTAGCTTTTTTTAATATTCACAGTCGTATACACATCTTGGAGCAATGTGAATGGTGCAGGCTGTTGTGATCAGCGACTGTCACTCACAAAATGAACGGTGTGGGGATAGAAAACAAACCCGACAAAAGACCCCCCCCCTTCCGCAATCATTCATAGTAGCGTTTAGATCATCGGCTCTGTGTAAAATTTCTGTAAGAGGTGAGCGGATAAAAAAAGTAGCTTACGAAAAAGCTTCTTAATTAAGATCAAAGAGTAAACGAGAGTCCCAACAAAACGGTAGGAGATCGCGGCATAATCGAATTTTCAAATGTCACTATCGATTGTGCGGCCTCTGATGATTGGCTGGCGAAATCCGGGGCCCTGTGAAATCGCTCTTGGAAATTTAACATGGGATTTTCGACTTTGCTTCATTTAAAGTTAAATTTCAAGAAAAGTATTCTTTCTTACCCTCGGAAAATTCAAATTATATTTTTTTGAGACTATTACGAAGAGATTGGTGGGTCATACAAATCACTTCATCGAAAAAGTAACGGAAGGATATGAATTTGAAAGTAAAATTACGGGTAATTTTTTTCCGTGTTTCCCACTCTTCGCACAAGTCGGGCCGAGTTTGTGGTGTAGCAGTTGTTTTTTCTAGTTCTCTTGTTTTAGTGTAATGCAGATGGTTTGAAATGCATGTAAAATTCATTGATTGAAGGAAATACGCCAATTTCATGAAGAAACCCGAAGATTTAAACGCAAATACTCAAAATAATACGAAGTTTAAGCTGCTCACGATCGGACGTTGCGGCGGAAAAAAATCCTCGTAATTTAACTTTCAATTTCATATTTTTCTGTTAAGTTTGTGAAGAAGTGATATGTGTGACCCATCAATATCCTCGTTATATCCTCAAAAAAATTAAATTTGAATTTCCCAAAGGAATAAAGGAGCAATAATTTTCTTGGAATTTGACTTTAAATGAGGCAAAGTCGAAAATCCCATGTTAAATCTCCATAAGAGCGATCTCACAGGGCCCAGGCTTTTGCCAGCCAATCAGAAGCTGACTTTTTGATACCGCCAACCTATAACCTAACCTGCCACGCTCTCCTACCGTTTTGTTGGGACTCTAGTTTACTCTTTGCTTAAGGTGAAAGTCCGATTTAGATCATCCGTTGCCAATCTTTGCACTCTGGATCAGAGGAGGAGTCGCCGGGTCGCATTATCAGACAGTTTTAGAGATGACGGTGAAAAAGTTCGTTAGTCATTTCAAACTATCTCTCTTACTTATTATTTATTTATTTACTTTACTTTATTTACTCACATTTATTTATTTATTTATTTATTTATTTATTTATTTATTTATTTATTTATTTGTTATTTATTTATTTATTTATTTATCTATTTATCTATCCATTTATTTATTTATTTATTTATCTATTTAGTCACTTATTTAATTATCTGTTATTATTATTTTTTCCCCTCCTCTCTCTTCTTCTTCCTGTTTACATAGTGTTAGGTTAAATGTAAGAGAGGGCCTTGGAGCCCTAATTTTGCCTAGTGCTTTGTGAACTCTTTATTTATTTATTTATTTATTTATTTATTTATTTATTTATTTTATTTTTTTCTCTCGTGGTCTAATTTTGTTTCTAATTGTTTCTCTCTTTGTTTCTTTTTGTGCGTATGTAAATCTATGTTTATCTTGAACAAAATAAAAATCGATTCATCATCATTACTCTCACATGACTCCTATGTATTGCTATCTCACTCTCATAGCTAAAATTGTGTACAGAGACTTTTTT
This sequence comes from Trialeurodes vaporariorum, assembly GCA_011764245.1. Taxonomy (NCBI): domain Eukaryota; kingdom Metazoa; phylum Arthropoda; class Insecta; order Hemiptera; family Aleyrodidae; genus Trialeurodes; species Trialeurodes vaporariorum. The sequence continues at coordinate 25,893,920 of VMOF01000369.1, read as the reverse complement.
GTGAATTTTTTTGACAGAAATGAATATTTAGAATCATTTACTTTACTGCAATTTTGATTTTAAAAAAATGTCGTAAAACAAAGCATGAGGATCACGGGAAAGTGAGACGGATAGTTTGGAACGCTGCGCGAGTTTTTTCACAGCTAACTACGACCAATGAGTGCATTGATGATTCACCATATAGACTTCGGCACTAAAACTCTGTATGAAAGTTATTAATCTTCTAAAGTGACATTAAAAGTAGGATTGAGAATACAGATATCAGCACAAGACCTTTCTATGGATCGAAAAACATCAACACTATCTCGTATTCCGTTAAATAGAGCGAAACAACAAAGTGAAGTTCTAGAAAGTTCTTGTGGAGTTTTTGTTGAAGACACTGGACGGAGATGGAGGTTTGTAGCTATGATGGAAATATCTTAAGGTCATTCCGAAAGCTCTCGATCTCTTTCCCTCCTCTAATTTTAATCTCAAATCAAAAATTGTAATCAATTCGACGGAAACTGATCTAAAATTTATCCTCTTTTAATTTTCTCTCCGACTAAGAAAAAAGTTCACCTAAAAATTGCCAGAATTCTATGAAAAAAGTTTTGAGGAGAGATGATGGTATTGTAGACAAGAACTGCAGAGAGGAGAAATTCTAACTTCTCATAAAACTTTCCAAGTAATCTGGTAGAAAAAAATGTTAGATTATTCTGGTCGATAAGGCCAGAAGTTCTGATCAAAAATGTCGGGTTTCCGGTTAAAAATGCCAGAACTCTTGTCAAAATACCATGATTTCTTTTGGACCTTTTGACTAGAACTCTAGCCATTTTAAGAAGAAATCTGAATGCATCTCTCCATGACTCAAATGTCCGGTCAACAATTTTTTCAAGGAGGCTCAAGAAATCGTATTCTTTCGAACAACAGCTGGCACGATAGAAGTTCAGGGTCATTTTAAAAACGCCCGGACGCGATGTTCGTGTACCGAGAGAAGAAAATTAAAGAAAATGAGAGTGAGAGCAAGTTTCCGGCGTGGAGGCCTGATTTTAAAACTTTCACTCCTTCGCTCTTTCTCTCTTCCGATAACACTCCTCCTCCGCCTCGTAATATTTTAACCCACATGCAATCGCCGCCCTCAAAGCGCCGTACATATATGCAACCCGCTGAATGAAAGCGAGTCAACAGGATCCTTATTCGCGTGATCATCTTCGATGCACCAGCCGTTAGCTTTAGGATCTAGGAGCAAGGCCACGGGAGGGGGATTTTGAAAGACAAGGGAAGTGAAACAAGTTGAAGGGAAGGGAGAGAAAAAATGAAACGAAAATCAAGTTAACTTTTCATTTAAAACCTTGAACTGCAAAAAAAAAAGCTTTCGGTGTTCTGGTGAAACGGTTATTTTAGCATGACCCAATTTCCTTTCCCTCCCCCGTTTTTGTTGTTTTTGTGTATTATTTCCGAGTGATTGACGTGTGCAAGCATTAGGCGCGAGGGGGCGTAAAATTGCACGAGATCACAAAAAGATGCGATGTTGCCAGATGATTAAAATTCCACCCCCACTGATTTCCTTGTTCCTATGTAATACGAAAGATGGGTTTTTTTCCGGTGGACCTTGCAACAGCGTTGGGTAAAAACAGATGTAGTATGCTTTGTTCTTAATACACTGGTAAACATATAGGTATATGTAAAATGCGGTCGGGTGTTTTTTGCAGACTTTTGAAGAGAGCAAAATGAGTCTGCTGCGAAAGTTTATTCTGATGTTAAAATGATGCACAAATAACGATCCTGCCCACTTAAAATTACTAAATTAAAAAGAAATGAAACAAGAATTCGTTTGGCATGTCCACTATTTAGCTCTGGATGTACTTTTTCAATGTGGATTTTATTTTCTCAGCAAATTCAAAATGACCTCCGTAACTGATTGCACGTAAACACACGAGTTATTGGTAATATTGACCTTTGATACAGGTTTGAAATTTCATAAACGTTTAGGCGTTTAGGATGGCATTGTAAATTAATGATAATACGATAAAGATGTACGTCAATTACATTGTAAGGTTTGATTTTTTAAGTTAGATGATTTAGAAATGATTTATTGAAATTGTAATTCCAATTACCCGCACAAAACATGCTTATAAACATTCATGTGATGAGTGTAAAAAAGTCGGAAGAAGCTTGGATTTCAATTCAATTCCAGTTTGCCTCCAACACTAAATAGGAAAAAATCCTTAAGAGGATAGCCAATTAGGAATTGGAATTGGGAATTAGAAATTAGTATTTTGCCTTGTGCAAACAATGGTGCTTCATTCAGCCATCAATTTATAATTGGATATAAAATCAGCAATTACGTTAGTAAAACTAGCATTCACCCTCGCAAAACATGTTTTGATTCATTTCCATACTGTTTAAAACATATGTTTAACTTTTATGAAAAAATTTGCTACTACATATCAAAGAGCTAGAAAACTCTCCATTTTTATGACATCAGTCACTTGTCTCTATCTCAGTATATAGGAAACGTTTTTTATAATAACCGCAACGAGAAAAATAAGAAAGAAAACAAATGGCTCATTAATGAAAATTCTTAGGTCGGGTATGATTAATTGTAGCTTCGAAATTCCTGTGTTTGATTCTATGGTAAACTACTCCTCTAATCCTTATTTGACACTAGAAATTAGATTCACGCATCAGGAATCTAAAGTTTACCAGCAGAAAGATTGAGTCCCCATTTCATCTGCTGAAGAAACTTGAAATTCTATCAATGATCTCATAAACATTTTCGGTGAACTACCCTGTGAATAAAGAGGAGAAAATTCGAAAGGGCTGAAAAGAGCTCACCACTCTATTGTGTGTGATAATCGCAGTTTTCATCGAGTAGGTAGATCTTCGTTTAAATTGATTTGAACCAACTTTCAAAGTCGTGTCGGAGCAAAACAAAAGTTGGCAACTTTCTTCACTCAACTGAGAATATGTATAAAATAAAAGGTCAAGAATAGTTTAGCTTAAATTGATATTCAAACTTTTTCAAAAGTAGGCCAACAGGTCTGGGTCGGTTAATTTACCTTGAAGTTTTTCCGTTCGTGTACGTCAAGATCACAACTCAGCAGTAGCAGCTTCTGAATTTGAAGTATGATCAATAGTCTTCCCATTTGATCATCTTAAGAAAAATATCGTAATTATAAAACTACCTGCCTTCCAATGGGTCTGTTGCACACTTCAGCCAGAGCGATTTAAAGTATCAATTCTTATGTAAAGAGCCGTAAAAGCGACACTGGCAGCATCAAAAAACGCTAGCATTCATTAATAAACTCACAAATTACGAAAAACACAAGATACTATTCATGCACCCCTGTATCTTTCCACCACGTGAACGATATTTCGCGGGATTAGCGCGGCACATTCAAATAATCATGGCCGACTGTCATCACACCTGACTTCATAAACAAATAAACAGTAAACACTGACGGTGTCTGTTCGAATTCTTACGTCTCAGTATCCTCAATTCCTCACATTAGGTTGTGAAAGGTACGAAAACCGCTATTTGTGTCGAAAAATTATCAAAATGAAACAATAACACACAGGAGTTCGAAGGACGATGATTGAAGTTGGAATCATACTTGAGACTCCTGTGTGTTATTGTTTCATTTTGATAATTTTTCGACACAAATATCGCTTTCCGTACCTTATTTCACAACCTATTCTGAGCAGTTGAGGATATTGAGAAGTAAGAATTAAAACAGACGCGGCCGTCAGTGTTTACTGTTTATTTGTTTATGAAGTCAGCTGTGGTGACAGTTGGCGATGATTATTTGAATGTGCCGCACTAAATCCCGCAAAATATCGTGCATATGGTGGAAAGGTACAGGGGTGAATACTGAATAGTGTCTATGATGGGACTGCACTGAATTATCTTAGATTTCAGATAAGCCTATACAGCGTGTTCAAAAAGTCCGTCCCCCCCTATCTAACTTTTGAACGGCTGCAGATAAAAAAACGAAACTCGGGGGATGTTTATAACCTAATGGGAACTACTTTTCGGTGTATCCAAAATTTCCGGGGGGCGCTACTAAGGGGGGTTTCGCCCCCTAACTCAAAATTTTCAAATGGCAACCCCTATCTTGTGATACCTCGTTTTAAAGGGCATACAATTTTAAGACTTTTGGCGCAAACCGGAGGTCGATATCGTTTTTCGTCATCGATATATCGATAGTCAAAGTTCGATTTCGACCCATTTTCAAAAAAATCAGAACTCCCATTTGAAATGTCGGAATATAGAAAAATAGGAGTCAAAAATACTCTAAAAATCAATTACTTTCCAGAAAAAAAGACGGTTTTAACATTAATCTAGTCTTAAAGCCCCCCAAAATTATTTAAAAAAATGACCCCTCAGGGGGGTTATCTCAAAAATTTCGAGGCACGACTCCTATCGAGTGATACATCGCTTGAAAGAACACACAAAACTGAGCATTTTGGCACAAACCGCAGGTCGATATCGTTTTTGGTTTTCGATATATCGAATGACAAAGTTGGATTTTTACCCGTCATCAAATGTCGATATATCGAAAACCAAAAACGATATCGACCTGCGGTTTGTGCCAAAATGCTCAGTTTTGTGTGTTCTTTCAAGCGATGTATCACTCGATAGGAGTCGTGCCTCGGAATTTTTGAGATAACCCCCCTGAGGGGTCATTTTTTTAAATAATTTTGGGGGGCTTTAAGACTGGATTAATGTTAAAACCGTATTTTTTTCTGGAAAGTACTTGATTTTTAGAGTATTTTTGATTCCTATTTTTCTAAATTCCGACATTTCAAATGGGAGTTCTGATTTTTTTGAAAATGGGTCGAAATCGAACTTTGACTATCGATATATCGATGACGAAAAACGATATCGACCTCCGGTTTGCGCCAAAAGTCTTAGAATTTTATGCCCTTTAAAACGAGGTATCACAAGATAGGGGTTGTCATTTGAAAATTTTGAGTTAGGGGGCGAAACCCCCCCTTAGTAGCGCCCCCCGGAAATTTTGGATACGCCGAAAAGTAGTTCCTATTAGGTTATAAACATCCCCCGAGTTTCGTTTTTTTATCTGCAGCCGTTCAAAAGTTAGATAGGGGGGGGACGGACTTTTTGAACACGCTGTATGATTCAGGTGGGACTCGGATGAACTGATGAAATAGTATCGCACTCTCTCACACCATCAAATTGGCACAAGAAAATGACAAAAGCAAGAGTACAAGTTTAAAATGCAAATCAACTGGAAACAACTACTGTTAACTTTTGCCCCCTCTAGGGTGATAAATTGGGTTAGGTCCTGGTTAGGTCTTGAGTTTCGAACTCGAATTTCACGGCTTGAAACTGAAAGTACCGTTATCGCAGAAATAACACTATTGAAGAATTGCTTGCAACTGTTTTAGCAATTTAAGTTACTTTGGCCCGTTTGAGTGTTTGACAGTCATTAATTGTTAAAACTCGGACGAAAACCGTGGGTCAAACGTCAAAATAAAGATAGCCGTTGTTGTTGTGTTGTGTGATTTGTCTCTGGTCACTGGACACTGGTGTCAAGTGGTGTGGACTTATTTCAGGCTTCGGTCTGTGGCAACACTGAAGGGTGGTCTGATTGGCTTATTTTCGAGTTTATTTCGTTACAAGTGAATGAAATAAGTTAAACTCTTCGGAAGTATCATCTCCCAGTCATTCTGAATCTATCAATATATGGTTATCTAGGGTTTTGTGTAGGCGTTTACTCTGTGGAGTGACTTACCTAACAATTGGTTTTGGCGGTCGATTCAAAATTGAACCGTAAAAAAGTCGGTTTTCTAAAGATTTATTTTTGCTTGAACCACGAATCAAAAATCAATTCATACCATCTGATAGATCTTTTTGGGCCCGTTCTGGCCATATGGGGGGTTATGGGGTTTTGAGCGACGGTATAAGCGGTATTTAACCGAACATGCGAGAAATCCTGCTCAGAGCCTTTTTCGCGATGTTCGTAAAAAATTTAAGTGGTCCCGCTAGCCAACTGCTTCTAGGGTTTTCAAACTTGACCGGGGTGGCTATCGCCACTTATAATGTAGTGTTTTTCGCAATTTGTGAGTTTTTCATGAATTTTCGTGTTTTTGATGCTGCCATATAGTCATTTTTACGGCTTTTTACACAAGAATTGGTACTTTAAAATGCTTTAAAACGCCGAAGTGTGCAACAGACCCATTTTTCCCGATTTGTATAGTACATCCAATACCTATATATAATTATCAAACACGGAAAAAAAGATTAGTGAAAAGAACCATACGGATACCTGATTTTGGCACCTGCTAGATGTTATGGTAAACTTGACCAGAAGTATGGTACATTTACCGATACTTTAAGTAAATTCGACATGCAATCAGGTGACATCACCTAGTATACCTAGTCAAATCATAGTATACTTCTGGTTAACATTACCATAACATCTAGGAGGTGCCAAAATCAGGCATCCGTATGGTTATTTTCACCGTAGTTTTTTTTTCCATGAACCAGATTAAATAGAATATGCGAAAAAGCTCTGTCTAGAAAAGCTTTTAAAAATTGGATTTCTCTGATTTCATTTCAACGGATTTGTTCCAAGAAATGGAAAAGTAAAAGAAGTCGACCTTTGCTCTAAATTTAACCTCTATAACGTTCAATTTTTATCTGTTTGCCATCATTTCATATACTCGAACATACGCTCGAACTCGGGAAAATTTCTCTGAACCACTTTAATTTCGTTCAGAAGCAGAGCCCACTGAACGATCGATAACATTCAGAGGAACAAACTACTTAAGTATTGCTTACTAAAGACTTTTCAGAAAACCTTATTCACAATCTCTGCAGCGCAAGAGAGAGAGTGGGAAATTTCATTGAAGGTATGAACAATTTGCCCGAAGACTTACGAGTATTAATAAAAGCAATCACGAAGTTTACCTCATTCCTTACGAAAGGCTTTTCGACGCGACGTCTTGAACGTTTTGAAACAGTGTTGCTAGATTTGAGGTTAAAAACCATAGATTTTACATTGATTCTTAAGGAATTATGTGGCACAAAGCCGCATAACTGACAACACTGTTTTGAAAGAAGGTAGGTACGAAAAACTAAAGCAAATAATAATCACAGCGCGTCGTTCCATGTTTTAGTACACGGTTTGTGTGTGTTTGACTGTGTTGGTGAGCGTGTTTGTGAGTAAGTGTGAGTGTGTCCGTATGTGAGTTATATATCCGCTCTCTTGACTTTCTACCTTCACCGCAGTGTTGCTAGATTTACAGTTACAGTCCGTAAATATTCTATTTGACCTTCTGAATACCAAGTTATGTAGAGTTGCTACTAGCAATCTAGCAACTTGCTAGATTTGAGGTTACAAGCTGCAAATTTTACATTGTGTCTTACGGGACATATTCGGCGTAAGCTAACTACGACTGGCAACACTGGAAGTTATGTGACCAACGTTGTATATACTAAGGGAATAACTATTACTAGTGTCGGCTAGTGCAATTTGGCCACAATGTTTTCATGCCATTGAAATACATGCAAAATAATCGATTCTTGATCCTCAAGAATCGATTATTTAACCTATAAAAGTAAATAAGATAAATTGCATGGTCGCCAAATCGCACATTTTGCGTCGGCGGCCGCCCCTCAGGGGGTTTTCCCGTTCAGACCCCAATTTGAAATATAAATTTCGTTCACTATCTATATGGCTCTTTCATTTCCAGTTTTCGGTTCTAGAACTAAAAGTAACGCTTATTCATTAATTGATGTTTGTTTTGTTGTTGTTTTTAGGCAGTTCCCATTGTAAAACGGTAAATGCAGGATCTTTTTTTGTTCCTTTTTTCTAAATTTGATATGCCCAAGAAATTAATTTTTCACAATTTTTTCATGTTTCAATTACGTTTTCTTACCACAGTTACTTGAAGGACACAGAATAGACTTTCATTCAAAGCACATTTTTTTGTTCCATCTCCGCAAGGACAACTATGAATCTGAAAACTTATTGAGCCCATTGAGCATAAATTACATTTTTGCATATAATTTTACACTTTTATGAGTAGCGATTTGGATAGTTAACCCCTTATGGGCCATGCCTGAGTATACTCGTTTTTTTCTCCTGTAGTCTATTTCACGTTCATTCAGTCTTCATTCCGGATAAACGCAAATACGTAAACACTACAAGATAAGGTCTATGGTGTTCTCTTGAACTAACCTGGTCCTTCAAGGGTTAAATAATACGAGACTTTTCGATATTTTTCAAAGTCATTCGGTTAATATTCATAATTAGTAAAATGGTTCATGTTTACGATTATATACTGATGCTTTTCTTTGGGCAAAGATTGAGTCAATCTATCCATCGAAGCGTTTTTGTCAATTCCCGATTGTACGATTTACATTGAAGAGGTTGCGACAGTTGCTAATTTTAATCACAGTTGTAAACAAAGGAGCCTGTGTAATCGGCCCAATCCGGCCCCATAGGCCGCTGAATTGATTTGCATCGGATGGAATCCATCTAGCAGCCATCGGATTTGAGAGAAACGGTTGCATTGTCCAGCTAATAAGACAATCTCCAATCGGCTAGTTGGCATCAGATGAGAAAAGAAACGGGTAATAATGTAATATATACAGTTATTTCTGAACCACTCAAATCGCCACACAAGGTCTGAACCATCTCTAAGCGTAGCCTATTGAAAGCAGTGTAAATTTTAACATCTTTAGCCACTTTCGGCTAAAAAACGCTTGGAGCCTCGTACTCATTATTTTATTCCAACGTTTTAGGTCCCCCCCCGCATTTTATTTCTCCTTCGACGATTTTCTTTGATCATTTCTAATGCTAGATGAGAATGGGTTTGTATGTGCAAAGGCGGAGCGTGAAAAATAATTTTATTAGCGGTGTTTAAAGTCGCGGGGTGGTTCAGTATGAAAGCGAAGGTGTTTTTGCGCTGAGTTCTTTAAATGGAGGGAAAATCGACCCTTGCTTGGTGCACTCACGCAACGCATAGTCGCATATAACTCCCCTACCTTCGTCGCGTTGCACACTGGAACTTAACATGGCTTTTGCCGGATATGAAATGTTGTTTGTTTTTCTGTTATAAAATTGTTTTTCTACTATGAAAACAATGTTATATTGACAAACAATGTTTGTTACTTTCTGGCGAGAACCATATAAATTCACTCATTCTAAGCTTCAAACATTTTCAAGTTAATTTGTTAATTTATTAACTTGTTTGTTAAACATTTTCAAGTTAATTTGTTTGTTGTTTGTCGTTTTTTTTCTTTTGTTTTTTGTTTTGTTTGTTTTGTTTTGTTTTTTTTTTTTTTTTTTATGTTTAGTTTATAATTTTGACATCCAATTATATGTATGTCCAGGAAATTCTATGGTTGCATCCACTGTGCGTTGCTTGACGTCTACTCGAAACGAGAAATCCGGATGAGTGAAGAAAAACTGGAGCAAAAGGAAAAAAAAAAAAAAAAAAAAAAAAAAAAAAAGGGAAAAAACTTTGAATGGGTACAAGTCTGCGGTGAACTTTTGCAGCAGCGTTTTTGTGGAACGATTCTTGCGTATAAAATGGCGGGAAACAGAAGCAAATTCTGGAATAAGCAAAATTTCACGCTTTATCGATGCTTTCAATGCTTTTTGAATAATTGAGGCAATTTTCGGAATAAGGGTCCAATAAACATTAGGTGTGCTCTTCCAAGAGATTCCTAATTTGAACAATAATGCTGATTTTTTAAAGATGAGTGCACTTAACATTTTAAGCGGGAAATCACCATAGACATACAGAAGAATCACGCAACTTTATCTACTCGCGAAGCAATTGTTTATTATATCCTTCAGCTAGAATGAGGAAATGAAATTACAATACAGAAACAAAAATTAGAGATACAGGACACTTTTTTGTGTGAAAATTCATAGCTCTGCGATATTGCTTATGATATGTGAAGTAAATGTACAAAGTGTGAACGGAGATTAAAAAATATTCTGAAAAATAAACAAGCAGATAGTTCTGACACTACAGTGTCAGAGAAGGCGCACCTTGAGCAAATTTGGTCCTCATGAGTCAAATTCCATTTCCACCATCTCAAAAATAATGTGTCCAGCAAAAAACCGGGTCCGAACCTGGATGCGGCGAGTGAGTAGGGGTTAGGACCACTACATACGATCTTATATGGGACAAACCCTTCGAATATTCCACCACCTCAGAAAAAATTGTCCAGCAAAAGTGAGGGTCCGAACCTGTGTGCGGCGAGTGGGGGGGGGGTGTAGAACCCCTACAGACAATCTTAGAACAATCCCTTCGAATTTTCCAACATCTAAAAAAAATTGTCCAGCAAAAGTTAGGGTCCGAACCTGTGTGCGGCGAGTGGAGGAGGGGGGAGAACCATTACGGACAATCCCTTCGAATTTTCTAACAACTCAAAAAAATTGTCCAGCAAAAGGTCGGGTCTGAACCTGTGTGCGTCGTGTGGGGGGGCGGTGGGACCACTACGGACCATCATAGAACAAAGCCTTCGAATTTCCCACTGCACATCACTAAACGCACGTAATAAACAATCAAATACTCATAAAACAATTTTGAGCGCCCTTTAGTAAAAAGGTAGTTAACGATATAGTATGTCCCGCAAAATAGGGACATGAAAAAGTGATCGGTAGTAAGAAGAAATCGGACCACCAAGAATCGATTATTTTTCATGATGTGTTAGAGTAGAGAAAAACAATGTTGCCATATTCCATTAGCTGGCACCGTTCTTTGGTTGCCCGGTAAAAAATTTGAACGTGAAGTGTGATGCCAAGTAAAACAAAGGACGCCATGGCAAAACGTAAGAAAAGATGAAGAAGTTACAGTGAGTCAAAAGACATTTCTCCTAAATGTCCCCATGACGTCCCACGACTGGTGACAAAGCATTTGATCCGCGAGTTATATGTCAGACCTCCACTATCTTATCATATGTGATTAACATCACGTAGTACTTAATATCATATCTCCTAAACTTTGACTCCCTATTATTCTGATTACTCATTATTATTCCAATTAGCATCTAGCCCATTTCCTTATCTAATAATTATCATAATTTGAATGTTCCATAGTCCACTCCAATCACTCATGTGTCCTTCTGCCGAATTCCTTATCTTTGTTTATCTCTCTGTATAAAACCACTCAGCACCACTGCCCAAGTGTTCATAATTTTGTTAGGCATCGCGCTGAGAAGTTGTAACCCCTGTAGTTCATTTCCAATTTTCACTACTTGTAAAACCTTTGATTTATATTATTTCTTTGTGTAACAAATAAATTGTTTTTTAAAAACCCTTCCGTGTGAACCGGAATTATAATTGGCGCAGTCGGGTAGGATTGTCCAAACAAAATCGAAAACATCGCGATTACGATTTTGGTTCGTTTCAACGATTTAAGGGCAATCTACCAAATTACCTAGAAGAGCTCCTACCGTGAGACTCTTGCCTTACGACTAAAAGAAATTCCATCGCGGAATATTTCTTCTATTTCGGTTAAGTGCAAAAATGCAGCCAGTCCTTCGACTATATCTGCTGTGAGTACCCTTGTTACTTTTATCATATTCTGACTTTCCCATTCTTTATTTTACTTTCTTCTTTATTGTTTTTATTAATTCCATTAACTTCATTTTTCAATTTCACTTATTTTTGTACTCCCCCTAGTTACAAGTGTTGTTTTCTCCGTCCCCTATACTTAAACAAGATGGCTGAAGAAGCAGCTCCTCGAAATAACATTCTAAGGGACCCAGTCTTGAATTTAGGAAATTTAGGAAATTTTGGGGGCAGACAAATCCCTGAACTGAAAAATGAATATTTAAAAATGATCCCCGAGTTTACAGGAGAAGTCCATCTCCTTCCCCGATTCATAGGTATTTGTGAGAAACTAATAGCTCGATTCTATGATAGGCAAAATGTAGATAATTTCCAAAATGACTTTTTAATGTCCAGCATATTATCAAAAATAACTGGTAAAGCCCAGATTCAGATTTCTAATTGTAGAATAGATAACTGGCAGGAACTAAAGGAAGCTCTGTTGCAAACTTATAGTGACAAAAGAAAAGCGTCAACTCTGACCATTGAAATGACACAGATGAGACAAATACAGAGCGAATCCTCATTTGATTTCTTTCAGCGTATTCAAAACCATTTGTATCTACAACACTCGTATTTAGATACCCATCACGCAGACGCAGCAAATGCTAATCGAGTAATAAAAGAATACTTAAACGAAGTAGGCCTCCAAACATTATTAAACGGATTGCGTGAACCACTCAATCACTATATGAAGACCCGTGATCCTAGATCCATGAATGAAGCTCTTAGTTTACTCACCAACGACTTCCAACATGAGAGTACTAGACGAAACAATGCACAAGCCAATAATAATAATAACATGCAAAGACAAAACTTCAACCAGAACGCCAGGCCCCAGACGTCCAACAATAATCAGAAATTCATACCACGTAATAACAATCAAACTTACGCCGTAGCACAACGCCCACCGTACAATGGTAACGCTAACAACAACCAACAACAAAACAGACCTAATCAGAACCAAAATTATCAAAATCTAAGACCCAATCAAAATAACTACCAAAACTTTCAAAGACCTGCTCAAAATAACCAGCAACAAAGACCAACTGGTAGTAACAACGTCCCAACGAACCGTCCAGTCCCAATGAGTGTATGTACCGCTAACGTTTATCGACAACCCCAGAATTTTAACATTGAGAGAGAACCCGTTGTGCGACGAGATGAAACAGTGCAAGATATGTATGCTGCTACTCCCGTCCCAATCGAAGAAGCAATGACCCCCGATAATTCCCTAAGTCTTGCATATGATAGTGATGGTAATTTTACTGAACCCGAAATCTATCTTGACAATGCCGAGGAAGACCCTTCGACGTTTTTTTCTCATAGAAGCCTCGGACATCCAACCTTAAATTTAAATCTCACTAATACCTCTCTACCATTCATAATAATCCCTGAACACAATCTCCGAATATTAATTGATACAGGTAGTACCAACTCATTTATAAAAACAAATATAGCTCATAAATTCTTCGCAGAAAAATTAAAGGTTAGTCCTATTACTATCTCTACAATCCATGGATCAAATTCAGTCAAAGAATGCACACATATCCCCAATTCAAAATTGTTTAAGAAACCAGGATCCCTCAAATTTCATCTCTTCGATTTTCACAATTATTTCGATGCTCTGATAGGAATTGATAATCAAAAACATTTAAACGCTACAGTAGATTTAAATAATAACTTATTGAAAACACCCGAGACAGAAATACCAATCTACTATCACACTACCCAATCTAATTTAAATAACACCATTACCATTCCCCCCGAAACTGAAATAGTAATCAAAGTCAAACTTGAAAAGGAAACTAACGGAGACAACGTAATCCCACGAATTCAAATCGATAAATTAGTTGAAATCCCCACTGGGATAGTTAAAGCTGAGAAAGGATACGCCTACTGTACTGTCGTAAACAACTCGACAAAAGAAGTGAAAATAACACCTCAGAAACCAATTCCATCCGTTTCATTAAAAAACTTCTTAGCATTAAAAAAAAAAAATGAAAAGACTAAAAAGAAGAAAAAAAAATCTAAAAAACCAACAAACTTCCATAACCTTCAAACTTGTAACTTTGATTTTTCCTTAATACGTAGCGATCATCTTAATGTAGAAGAATTAGATGAAATAAGGAAGCTCACCCTCGATTACAAAGATATATTTCATGTAGAAGGGGATTCCCTTACATTTGCCCACGAGATCAAACATGAAATAAAAACGGAAGACGAAACACCGATTTTTACTAAAACATATAGATACCCACATATTCATAGGCAGGAAGTGCAAACCCAAATTACAAAAATGCTTGATCAAGGTATAATCCGTCCCTCATATTCTCCCTGGTCATCCCCAATCTGGGTCGTCCCCAAAAAACTAGATGCCAGTGGGAAACAAAAATGGCGAATAGTAATTGATTATAGGAAACTGAATGACAAAACTATAGGAGACAAATATCCATTACCGAACATCACGGATTTACTGGATAAACTAGGGAGGTGCCAATATTTCACTACCCTGGATTTGGCATCGGGATTCCATCAACTAGAAGTCCATCCTGACTCTATTGCAAAGACCGCGTTCTCTACAGAAAACGGTCACTATGAATTTGTTAGGATGCCTTTTGGGCTGAAGAATGCTCCGTCGACCTTCCAAAGGGCAATGGATAATATTTTGCGTGGGTTACAAAATAATATCTGTTTGGTTTACCTTGACGACATAATAATTTTTAGTACCAGCCTACAAGAACACATACAAAACCTAAAATTAGTTTTTGACAGACTTCGGCAGTTTAATTTAAAAATCCAATTAGACAAATCTGAGTTTCTCCGAAAAGAAGTAGACTACCTGGGCCATGTCATCACGCCACAAGGAGTAAAACCTAACCCTAATAAAATTCATGCGATAAGAAACTATCCCATCCCTAACACCACAACAAAAATCAAAGGATTCTTAGGTCTACTTGGATACTATCGACGTTTCATTCCAAATTTCGCTGGTCTAACAAAACCATTTACCTCAAGTTTAAAAGAAAGATGCTAAAATCGATCCGGAAGACCCAAAGTATATAGAGTGTTTTGAATTGTGTAAAAACCTATTGACTAACGATCCTATCCTCCAATACCCAGACTTCAATCAACCTTTTATCCTAACCACCGATGCCAGTAATTTAGCCTTAGGAGCCGTCCTTTCACAAGGCAAAATAGGAGTAGATTTGCCTATTGCTTACGCGAGTCGAACCCTAAACGATTCAGAGACCCGATACAGCACCATAGAAAAGGAATTACTTGCAATTGTGTGGGCCGTGAAGTATTTTAGGCCCTATCTTTTTGGAAGAAAATTTAAGATTGTGACAGACCATCGACCTCTGCAATGGCTGTTCAATTTAAAAGAACCCAATTCAAAACTAGTCCGTTGGCGATTGAAACTAGAAGAATTCGATTACGAGATTGTTTACAAAAAGGCAGTCTGAATAAAAACGCTGACGCCTTATCCAGAATCGAACTTAACCTCCATACTCTCACTTTCGAAGATTTAGAAGATGACGATTTAATCTCCCGAATAGCAAATGCCCCGAATGAAACAGACACAATTAATCAGGAAGAATTGGACGCTTTGATTAATCTCCCCTCAAATAGTACACATACACAAACACCTGAAACCGAATCAGACGATAACGGAACTATCCACTCTTCCACAGAGGAACCCTTAATTGGTATACCAATAGCTGATACTGCCGTAAACTTTAAGAAAAATCAAATAATAATATCTGAAACTGAAGAACCAAGTTTGGAAATTGAACCCCCTCAAGTGATCTTTGAACAAAAAAACAACGATTAATTGTCAAAATCCCTAAAAACAACATAGAACAGAGTCTAATACAATTCGTAAAAGAATACATACAACCAAAAGTTAAGTATGGAATCTTTTTCGAAACAGATAGTCTTTATGTCCCATTTACAACCATTTTACAAACTCACTTCAAAAACTCTCATATTGATCTGGTAAGACATACAAAGTTATTAATCGATATCGAACCAGAAGAGGAACAACACGAAATGGTAAAAACATATCACACCGGAAAAACCAACCACCGTGGTGTGACTGAGACCGTAAGTCATATATCAAAGTTGTATTACTGGCCCAATATGAAGGAAACAGTGACTAATTTTATTAACAATTGTACTATTTGTAACCAATGTAAATACGATAGGAATCCTATTAAGCTAGAACTCAATAGAACTCCTACCGCATCTAAACCCTTTGAAATTATCCATGTAGACACCTTTAGTATAGAAAAAACTGATTTCTTGACAATCACTGACTCCTTCTCAAAATACGGCCAAGCCTACCCTCTAGTGTCAAAACAAACTATTGCAGTGTTGAAAAATCTTTTAATGTTCTTTTCCCACCATGGGTTACCCCGAAAAATTGTATCAGATAAAGGTCCCGAGTTCAGAGGAAAACCCCTCACTGAACTGTTGTCTCTTCATAAAATAGATCTCCATATCACAAGTTCAAACCATCCTCAATCGAACGGCATTGTAGAACGCTTCCACTCTACCATCATCGAACATTGTAAGATATTCCGGTTAAGAGACGAATTTAAAAATGATTCCATTTCCGATCTAATGAAATACGCAATAATCGCATATAATAACTCCATCCATTCGTCAACTAAATTAACCCCTCAAGAAGTGATCTCAGGACACTTAGAAACACAGCAATTCACCACTTTTTATGATTCCAATCAGCCTCTCCAACCCTATGTGCAAGACCATAAATTAAAATGTAAAGAACTATATAAATTAACTAAAATACAGTTAGAAACCCGAAAGGACAAAATGCTCGAAAAGGAAAATAGTAAACGCGAAGAATTCCCGAAAACTATTCCAGAAAAGGCCTTCTTCCGTAACGATCGTGGCAGACAAAAGACCACACCTAAATTCACCCCCGTAAATGTACAAAGTGTAGACCCCAATAGGAAAACCATAACCGTAGAAAATCGTGCCCGTAAAGTTGGCGAAAAACTACACCTAAACGAAGTTAAAAGACCCAAAAAACAACAGTCTGTCTTGCCTGTTCCAGGTCCATCTTGTGCACCATAGGCTACGCTGACATCAAAAACATTACATCCAATCCAGGAATACTGCCCATTGACTTAGGACCAGCTAAACTACAACGGACAAAACATACACTCGTGCATTACTATGAAACTAAACCCCCGTCTGAAGAATTTTATTCCTTAAAGAGAAAAAACTACAACATTCTACAAAAACTTAATGCAACTGACACAGCCCTCTTGGGAAATTACATCAAAACGGTCAATTATACTGTTGACAAAGTAGAAGACAAGCTTAATTTCCTCAATCCCAAGAAAGTTAACGAAAGAAACACAAGATCAGTTTCAAAACAACTTAAAGCACCCCTAGGAATTCCCCATCTTATCCTTTATGTTGTACCGAGTTTACTTCCAAAAGTACGGAATAATACACGTGTACAAAATTCCTTAGAAAAGTGTATCAACAATTTGCTCGAAAGAGGTCAAAACGAGGATTAATCAATGTCATTGGGTCAGGGATAAAGTTTGTAACTGGCAACCTAGACCATAACGATGGTGAAAGGTATAATCGTATATTAGAACAGTTAGAATTAGGCGAAAAAAACCTTAATCATCAAATAGAAAAAGAATATAGTATTAGTGTAGACTTAATCGAAGATTATCATAAAAATATAGATAAAATTAGACATAACGAAGAAATTTTAAAACTCAGGTTACAAGAGATGACCCAAGTTACCACTAACAGAACAGAAATACTTAATAGAATAATAATAGGAGAAATTTTAAGTCAATTTTCCATGCTATTTAATAACCTCCTAGACGTAATAGAAGAAATAGAAAATTCATTAACATTTTGTTTGACTCAAAAATTGCACCCAAGTATAATAAAACCAAAGGATTTGTTCCAAGAGTTAAAGAAACTACAAAAATTTTATAACGGAAAATTTCCGATAGAACTAACGTTAGAAAATATCCCCTTGTTTGAAAAAATCATGTCTGTCGATTGTAAAATTGAATCCGAAAGGATAATATACTTTTTATCCCTTCCTATAAATTATAAAACGAACTATGAATTATATCATCTCCTCCCAATACCAACTATTGTACAGTCAGAATATGGTACCGTAATTCCAAACAGCAGATATGTACTCAAAAATAATGAAGGCATTATAGCACTTTCAGGGCCATGCACTCAACTCCATGAATACCAATGCGCGGACTCGCCTATCCACAACCATCACGACGCGGAATGCGAAGAAGCCATCCTCACGTCCGGAAATACTCAACCATGCCAACACGTGAAGCTACGCCTTGACACCTCTGTAAACTACTTGGAGCCTGTTCCTGAAATTAACCAATATCTGGCCGTTTTTCCCGAAAATGAGAAAATCCGTTTGGAATGCCCACAACACACTGAAGAAAGGACACTCCGTGGAATCTATCTAATACAAAATGACAACTGTCAGGTTTATTTTAGGAATCGATCGATTCCGTTCTTTTTGAAAAGTACTTCTAAACCCATTTTCATCGAAGCCAATCCCTTCAACCTTCCTAATCTGCAACCACAAACAGCAGAAATTAACCTAGAAGACCTCAGGGTCAACCTCCCTTCGACTATCCTACGTCATCATTCAATAGAAATAACGTCTGTACCAAAAGACACAAAATATCTCTCAATATTTTTAATCAGCGTCGCATTTATTATTTTAATCGCTCTTTTAATGATTCTCTATGTATTCAAATATCGAATTTTCCCTACCGAAAATCCGGAAAACAGAAGTGACAGGTTATCTACACCGGCTGAACTACATCCTCTTGTTCAAGATAATGTAGCATTGCCAGCCGTAGCTAAGTTCTAAGGGCGGAGGAGTTATATGTCAGACCTCCACTATCTTATCATATGTGATTAACATCACGTAGTACTTAATATCATATCTCCTAAACTTTGACTCCCTATTATTCTGATTACTCATTATTATTCCAATTAGCATCTAGCCCATTTCCTTATCTAATAATTATCATAATTTGAATGTTCCATAGTCCACTCCAATCACTCATGTGTCCTTCTGCCGAATTCCTTATCTTTGTTTATCTCTCTGTATAAACCACTCAGCACCACTGCCCAAGTGTTCATAATTTTGTTAGGCATCGCGCTGAGAAGTTGTAACCCCTGTAGTTCATTTCCAATTTTCACTACTTGTAAAACCTTTGATTTATATTATTTCTTTGTGTAACAAATAAATTGTTTTTTAAAAACCCTTCCGTGTGAACCGGAATTATAATTCGCGCACAATGGCCGAAATACGTTAATCAAATCTCGAAATGATAAAAAATAAACTGTAGGGAATACCCTACGAACACTTTCTCACATCACTTTCATCTGAGGGAGACCCCCAGACCCCCCCCCCCCCACCACTAAAGAATTCTGGAGGAGACCCCCTAACCCCCTAAAGAATTCTGGGGGAGACCCCCAGACCCCCTTTAGAATACTAGGAGAGACCCCCAAACCCCCCTTTAAAATGCTGGGGGATACCTCCAGACCCCCCTTTAGAATTCTGGGGGAGATCCCCAAACCCCCCTCAAATTTCAAATATTTTCACCTCCGGACATAATATTTCTGCCTTCAATCCGAAGAGTTTGCAATTTTGTAGAGAAGCTGTAGGAATAGTTGCCTATTTTGTTATTTGAAGGCTAATTGAGAGCCTTAATCTGATGTTGCTTATAACAGGGTTTAGAGTAGGTAATTCAAGATTCCAATAAGTTTTTATTCTTTGAGCTGCATTCATTATATTTGCTCTTTGTTCTTTTTTGGGAGTTTCTTTTTTCCCTTAGTTTTTATAGGAGGTCGAAATGTACTGATTCTTGCATTTCCTCCATTGAGTACTATGTTTGGTTTCTTCTTTCAAACTGTGGATATTCGAAATAATTTTTTTTGTTTAATAGATTAACCCCCCTCCAAAGATGTACTTAAGTCGCAGATTGTGCAAACAAAATTTCAACAAAATTCATTCAGCCATTTTTGATTGACTTTTCTTTATAAAATGAATTTTCCTTGAATATTCTATTTTTTGGTGTAATGAAACCTATATTGCTTTTAAACAGCTTTAGACTTAAAAGTTGAATATTGTAGTAATACATTGAAAAGAAATTTCTGCCTAGGCTGGTTGCAAACGTTTTGATGCAATTTTCATCGAACTTAATTGAGTCATACTTGAATTACTTATTGCAAATATTATGTTTGTCTTAATATTTGCTTACAATTAGTTTCAAAAGATTTTTGCTCGATCGTACCTATATTGCCCCTCGAAACGGTCGTAAGGTTTTTATGAGGACTGTACCAGAAAAATGTTTTAGTGCACACAGTGCAGTGTTTAGTGTATTTTTTTAACACATTATGTTTGTGAACATTTTTGTCAAAATCAATCCCATTAATGATTGACTCCAAGTTTAAAATTAATTCTTCACTTTCATTCTTTTTTTTTTTTTTTTTGGTCAAACACCCTATTTTGATTTTTTAAACTCTCTTAAGGGTTGTATATTGTAACTGTAAGGGCTAATTTCTTTTGTAAACCAATTGTAGATTTTATTTGCCAGATTTTGTCAAAATCCATTGGACCAAACCTGAATTATCCGAAATAATAAGATTATGTTTTTATTTGCTTATATACCCATATTTTTTTCTCAATCGTACCTATATTACCTCTTGAAAAGGTCTAATCGGTTGTGTATGGTGATCAAGAGAGGATAATATGTTAGTACTTTGATAGTAGATTGTGTGTAAAAAGTTTCATGAAAATTCATCCAGCCATTATTGATTGACTCCAAGTTTTAAGATTACTTAATTTCTCACGATAATTCCATTTTTTGGATCGAGCGCACATATTTTGATTTTTTAAACGGTTTTGAGGGTTGAATATTGTAACTATAAGTGGTTTATTTTATAGTAGGCTGAATGTAGATTTTTTTCGCTAACTTTCATCAAAATTGATTGAACCAAACCTGAACTATCCCAAATAATAGGATTATATTTTTATTTGCTCATATTCCCAAATTTTTTGCTCAATCGCACCTATATTACCTCTAGAAATGGTTTTATCCGTTGTTTTTTGTGACACAGAGAGGAAAATATTTCAGTTTATTGATAGTAGATTGTGTGTACAAAGTTTTATCAAAATTCATGGAGCCATTATTGATTGACTCCAAGTTTTAAGATTGATTTCTCACGATAATTCTATTTTTCGGCTCGAGCGCACTTATTTTGATTTTTTAAACAGTCTGAAGGAATGAATAAAGGAACTATAAGTGGTTCATTCTATAGTAGGCTGAAAATAGATATTTTTTGCTAACTTTCATCAAAATTGATTGAGCCAAACTTGAATTATTCCATTTTTATTCATTTTTATCCATTTTACCATTGATTTTAATGAAAACAATTTTTTCCCCATAACTACCCTAAAAATCAAAATTTCAAAAAAACAAAAAAGTACCTCTGGGGAATCTAAAAAGCAACAACTGTGCAAAATTTGGATGCATAAGAATCAATGGTTCAAAACTTATGCCTAGGTACGGAGTGACGAACAGCCGGACTGACGGACAGACGCCACAGATTTTTTTTACATAAATCTCTTTAAGTCAGAAAGGGTTCAGAAATAGAAAATATGATGGAAGGATGTTCTTATGGATGGTATTAGACATGATAAGAGGCAATTACTTTGACTAAATCATGATTGACTTTGTCCTGAGAGGCCAACTATCACAACAAAATACCTTGAAAATCTCTGCGCCAACGCAATACAATACTTTCTCAATTTTTCTAATTTCATTTGAGTGAGAAAGTAAAAATACAATCACACCATCTCCGTCGGATGTAGACTTTTAGGCATGACTGATCCAACCTCAACACACGTAATCAGTCTCTAATTCTGATTATTAGCGTTAAAATATTTTTGGCTCAAATTAGCGCTCTCACCTCAGTATCAGTAAAAACCGATGCGCTGACATAATTTTTAGAAGAATTTGATGAGATCACCCAATTTTCAGAAACGCATGGCGCGTTGAGTCATTTTGCAGCAAAAAAAAAGCGCCATAACTTAATTTTAACCAAATTGTGGTGCACGACTTTAATTTTCAGCAAAAGTATAAGCACTAACTCAATTTCCCCATTTTCTCCAATGCCGTATTGTTTTCTTTGTTTCTTATAGCGTTTGAAAATGTTTTTGCTCAAAACTGTGCGCTCACTCAAGTTTCAGTAAAAAACAGCACGTACGCTGACATAATTTTCAGAAGAAATTGACTCGGTAACACAAATTTCAGAAAGAAATGGAGCGCTGATTCATATTTCATCATATGACGCTAACTTAACTGTCACCATATTGTGAGGCGCAATCCCAATTTTGTACAAAAGTCTAAGCGCTAAACTTTTAGGCATGACTGATGATGATCTCCGACAAAATAGGTGACTGTCAAAGGTTAGCGGACTACCAAACTATATGATTAAGGAACCAGTTTGAGTGTCTCAAGATACTTTGAGACATATAAGGAGAGTGACAGCTTGAATCAACATAGGTAGTACAACAGATGTAGCATAAGGTAGCATAAGAAATCAGGAAGTTCCTGGAGTACTAGAAATTTACTTGTAAATAGAGAAAGAGCGAAATAACTGCATTGAATAAATGATGCCTTGAAGCGCTAAGTCATTTGACGGGAGTTGCCAGACTAAATAAAATGTCAGAGAATTTGACCGCAAAGCACATTTCTTTAAAATTGAAAGAGGGCTGACTTCCTTTAGGACCTTCAAAACCAAAAATGTAGAAGTAGAGAAATAAGAAGCATTTCCTTGTTTCGTTCTGAATAGGACTAAGAAATTTCACATACAATAACAACATGATGGAAATACAGGGTGTTGAAAAACTGTTCCCGAATATTTTAGGGGCGGATTCTACAGATCAAAATAAGACCTTTTTTTCCATAAACATGTGTCCGAAAATGCCCCCCTTTAGAGCTACAGCCCCCCAAAGTTTTAAAAAATTTACGGTTTTTTTGGAATAGCGACCACTATCATGAACCAAATGTCTTAAAACTTGGTGTCCTAAGGTAATTTTACGTGTAGAATCCATTAATGACCTCGAAAAATTCATAAATTGAGTCGAACTGTACTTTTCACGCAATCTTGTACCTTTAACGGCACGAATTTTATGTTACGGATTAAAATTTTGAAGAATAATTACCAAAATCAGATGCGGAAAACCCTTAGAAAGATTTTTGGTCCTCCTTGTTTCTTTCGATATGACGCGTTTTAAGCGAGATAATCGCTGCACACTGTGGCAAAGTCAGCGCTTTTACCATGAAAAACGGCAGTGAGAATGCAGCCCGCCTCTCCGCTGCTTCTACGGGCCGGCCGCTATGGTAAAAGCGCTGACTTTTCCGCACTGTGCAGCGATTATCTCGCTTAAAACGCGTCGTACCGAAAGAAACAAGGATGACCAAAATCTTTCTAAGGGTTTTCCGCATCTGATTTTGGTAATTATTCTTCAAAATTTTAATCCGTAACATAAAATTCGTGCCGTTAAAGGTACAAGATTGCGTGAAAAGTACAGTTCGACTCAATTTATGAATTTTTCGAGGTCATTAATGGATTCTACGCGTAAAATTACCTTAGGACACCAAGTTTTAAGACATTTGGTTCATGATAGTGGTCGCTATTCCAAAAAAACCGTAAATTTTTTAAAACTTTGGGGGGCTGTAGCTCTAAAGGGGGGCATTTTCGGACACATGTTTATAGGAAAAAAAGGTCTTATTTTGATCTGTAGAATCCGCCCCTGAAATATTCGGGAACAGTTTTTCAACACCCTGTATAAAGCAAGTCAGCACATCACACTATTCAGAGGTCCCATTGTTGAACCTTTGAACTCTTACCAATTCACGAGTCATAGCTACTATAAACGCAAGCAGAGTAATTTATTACGTTGAGCGTAAACAAATAGCTGAAATTTGATAGGAAATATGGAGGAGGTTAGGGCAGGGACCACTATGGAAACAACGACATCAGGGCTGAATAATAAAGAGATCCTCTTCGATGCGCAGTAATTTTTGGTAATTAAATGAGAATTCTGAGTATTGAGATAAGGAATGTTCAGAGTTCTTGCTGTAGGGGCTTTCCGTTTTGCGTTTGACCACACGCTATAATTAATTGTAATAATTGCATTTACATGCAAAAAAACAAACATTCAGAACGGCAAATGATTGGTTCTCTTGATCACCTAGAATATATACCGGGAAAATTTGAAATAATCAAAAAGTGAGGTTGGAAATTTTTGACATAGAATAACTTTAAAAAAACGTCAATCAATGAACATGAAATTACTCCCAACCAACTCAGAATTCAGTCGTGGCTGGGAGAACATTAACTTTTCAAATGAAATTAGCATAAAAAAAACACAGGACACAACCTAAATTTCACGACATCAAAAAAGCTCATTTCGCCATTTGATCACAAGGGGGCGTAGTATACTCTATTGAGTATCAGGGCGATTTCAATAGGCGCACGTTGTGCCAACGGTGCGCCTAAAATGAGCAAAACAATCTTGGCTTGGATTTCTTTTTTTTAGTTTATACAATAATTGAAATCCCAGCTATTTTTATGAAAGTTTCGGCGTATTTTTCTATTTCTCAGAATATTATTTAATCGGTGTTCATACATTAGGGCCATTTTTGGTCGTGTTCACATTTATTTTGTTCACATTTACCTTACAAGAATTTATCTACGACGAAACATTTTAACAAAATAATGAAGCAAAATACGCTCACAGTTCATTAAAATATTGATAACTTCTATTGATAACTAGAACTTAATCATTATTGATAACTAGTGATTAGAGTCCCGAATCACTGAGGATAGGAGAAAGCGTCTCCCGAGACGCGTCTGAAGTTATCAATATTTTTAGTATGCAAAGTGAGTATATTTTATTCTTTATTATTCATGTTGAAGTCGTGTGCTGCGATCCTCCCTCTGCTTAATAATTTTAACAAACAATCAATTTTACCTCACATTTCGGTCTTTTTAGAAAAATCCTTAGCGACAAATCACTCCTTAGCATTTTTGCCGTGAAATCACCCATCCCAATCCCATCAGCGTTCGCGCAGAATTAATTAAGGCCAATTCTGGAAGATGGGTCGACAAAACATCAGGTGTCCTATTCCAAAGGAATCTTGATGTGCTGTAAGGCTGAGATCTTCGGAAGAGCAAACCTGATGTTTCATGGTGACCGACTGACGACGGTCACCGGCGCGCGACGGTGCATTTATGAAAGAAAATCCCAGGGGCATTAAAAGGGTTCCATCTAGGATTAAAACTACTTCCGAGATAATGCGCCTGATTCTATTATCATAAAGTTGTAACGCAGGAACACTGCGATGGAGTTGCCCAAACACAATACTCGTAAAAAAGGCTTATATCGAGAGTAGGTTATACATATGTATATCGTGACGCCACAAATTGGGTAGAAACGACCGACTTAGCGGTCAAAAATCATCAAGCTAAAGTTATTATTATTATCCAATGACATCAAAAAGATTGAAAGATATCGTGATGAAAGCTCCTAATTTGCTCCCTGGAACTTCTTCCATAATAAACCTCAGCTCGTAAAGTTTGTGATGATTTATTCAGCATCTAAAATTTAATTTTGAAAGTTTTAAGCGTCTGCGGCAATGTTGCATTAAGTTCATTTAAACCCATACGCAAAGTCGAACTTGAGGATGTTCACCACACCTCCTTCGTGGGTTTAATGAAACAAAATGCGACTGTGCCCGATTGCACGCCAAGCCATCGTTTTTTGAGACTTATTAGTATGCCGGTGCCCGGCCATCAAATTCAGTTATTTCCGCTCACTGTAAGCCAATGCGACGATCCGGTCGAATGTGCTAGCCTCCTCTAAAACATGTGAGCTTGATGCTTAAATTTGAATACGGCGCTTTTAGTTGAATAATACGAATTTGTAAAATGAGATTCAGCAGAGGAGAGCGAGGAGAAAAACCGTACACAATTACATATATTTGTTGGAACATCATATTCCCTATTTTCAGGTGTTTACGTTCTAGAAACAAAGAGTGCAGTTTTTCAACGTGAAATCATACAAAGATTGAATCAATTTGCGATACGACGAGGCGTATCAATCAATATCAGACGTAACTAAATCAATATTGATCGCACCCGAAGTACGATTCCCGCCTTTTTAAAACGGTGATCAAGATGATCGATTTACTTAAATCGATAAATCGATGCTTGATCTATGTGCACATACGAAGAATTGATCTAAGGCTGCAGCTTACAGTGAATCGAGACTTGGAATTTCCTGGACATGGTTTTAAGATAACAAAAATCAAGATTATGTGCAATAAATAGCAAGATAACTCAAAACATGGCCAACATATGAGAGTTTATAGTTAGTAAAATTTAATGGTTTTTACGAGAATAATTAACAATCATTTTTTCAGCAAAACGAGAGTAAGGAGCGTGCCATATACTTCGTATGGCACGCTTAAAACAGATTCAGAGTACTTTCCTGGGTTGTAGCCATGCTGCTTTACAAGACAATGTAATTTTTCCGTCAACCGGGAGACCCAAAACGGCGCGGCAGCTCTGAATCGAACCTTCAGAAATCGATACATACACATAGGTTCAAATAGGAGAAAATCGATATAATCTTTTGTTCGCGTGCTATCACTAGCCCATGCTGTTGACTGCTACGTGTGTGGTTGCGATGTGTTGCGTATACATGTGTATGTATTGATGAGCTCTATATATTGGGGCATTGGGGCATTTGGGGCATTGGGGCCTTGTCGTCGCCGTACGCAAAGGTTGCATCTTGATCTGCTGAGCGAAGTTTTAATCCATCGCACTTAAAAGCTGAAAGTTCCGCTCATAAAATTGATCGACACTTTATTTTCTTTCTCTTATCAATTTTTATTTTGTAATATATACTACCCCCAAAATTTTATTGCTTCTGTTTTACAGGACGTGTCGCAATAAAATACTCCCGCAAGTATAGTTTTTGTAGTTCTCTCCTTCGTTTTTGCAAGAGATTCATAGAGATCTCAAAAGAATCATCTCTCCGTACTAGAGAGGCAAACATTTGTAGAGCATGGTTGCAAAGTTGAGAAGAAAATACAACATTTTTTTCCCATCTACTTGAACTGAGATGTTGTTCGGAAAGAGGGTGTTGTTACGTTTGTCTCGTGTGCTCTTCCAAAAAAAATCCGCATTTAAAAACAACGATTTTTTTTTCAAATAACGATCACACTCTGTGTTTATATGGGTCCTAATTCCGAAGAATGTGCCTTAAATTGGAAAATCAAATAGTTTTCTGAACAATCTTGCAACCATACTTTTGACTCCAACGACAGTAAAACAAATAATTAATGTTGAGGAGCACTCATTTGAAAAGTCGTAAATAGTTTTCCACCGCCCGCGCCATCTCACGAAACTGAGTATATCGCAACTGATTCTCCGATACTGATTAAACTTCCGTTGCATGAGTTTTAGAAACACACGAAAAATGCAAAAGAAAACTTACTCGAATGAAAAAAATTACAAAAGAGGAAGGAAAAACGAATAGAAATTTTGTCGGAAACAATGTCTTGGCAGTTAACCTCATTTCTGTATTGAGAAGTTTCGGAGTTTGAATCGTTATTTCAAGGAACACATATTTTGTCTGGATAAAGTTTTGAAAAAATCAAAATATGATATTAAATAAAAGAAATAAATTAAAGTGAAAAACTAGTGAGATGCGATAAAACCGAATCGTTCCAAAAATGTATCAGAAATTGCACAAGATTTTTGCAGTCTAATTTGAGAACGAGTAAAAATGCACAATCCGTGTTGAAATTTGGTTCACTCAAAATGACGCGGAGAAAAACGGAGCGAGAAAGAAGTAATCTGCGGAAAGTCAGTGCTTTTCCCAGTTTACAAGGTTGCAGATGTGAGCTTGAGCAAATTGATGCAATCTGTTTTCTACTCACACAATGAAGACGCATTCCAGTTTACTTTTGACTACCGCATTCGTAAAGATGTCAAGCATAAAATGTAGTTTTGAAAGACCCATGTATCTATAACCGATACTTAAACCAATCAATGCAAATTATCATGGTAAGAGTGGTGGACAAATACAAAACTAATTCTTTTTCCTTAAAATTACATTTTTCAATTCGTTCCCTGGTTATTGCAAAGGTTATCTGAAACTATTTTTTCTAAAATCAAGGATAAACTTTCACTTAATCATAATGTAAAAGCTCTGAGAATTTTTTTAATTTTCTGTATGGGGCCGAAAAATGTTTTAAGCAAAACTGAATTATGCATACCTTCAGACACATGTATTTCAAATGTCAAGTTGGTTTGACGATTGGGGGGGGGGGGGGGGGGGCATATGGGACGACATTTCCAAAAAAATGACAAACGGGCCATTTGGGCACATATACGTACCAAATATGGCCCACCTCTTATGATCATTGTAGTTTGTAAAATGTATAATTTTCAAAGACCCTTTGTATCTACATATAACCAATACATAACATTTGCAAAAGTATCAAGGCAAGTATCAAAGCAAGGTGGTCAGATTCAAAACCGATTCTTATTTCCTTAAAATTGAATTCTTCAGTTCGTGCCCTCGTTGCAATAAGTAACGAGGAGTGAAATCGGATAATTATACGTTACATTCTTTCCATTTAAAACGAATGAAAATGATCAAACTATTGGGTTTTGGAACGAGCATCTTAGATTACGATCTTTTTCACAGGTTTAAATGGACAGACTACAATGTTGCTAGGTTGCACGTTTTGAAATTGGTTAAAATAAAAGTCTTTAAGTTGTTAGTTCCAAATTTTGCCATCGGTTCTATGTAAGATTGAAACTGAATAAAAGGTTGACCATTTTCAAAATATTGATCCATAAGGATACGATAAAGGCTTCAGAAAGATTGATGTTAAAATGCATCCAGAGTAATTCGGAAATAAGAAAGTTATGATCGCATTAAAATTCATTACGCGGGTCGATTCCTGCTGTATAATATGTAAGTCGATCCATGATAAATTGTATTTGTCAGCACCTTTCTTAATTTCGAATTATTTTAGAAGTAATTTCATACAAAATTTTCCTTCAACTAGGTTGTTTTAGAATTCTTAATCATTTTCTCAAGTTAGATCATGTACTTATCGAATAAGTGGAAAAATTTTAACTTAAATGATGAGAAGCCAGGGTTCAGAAACTGGAACTCAGTTACCAAGATTGAACTGCATATCACTTTTTGTAATCAAGCTGACTCTCCAACTTCACATCTTTCAAGCGGGATTCAAATATTTGTCAAGCCGTTTTTAGAAAGGTTATCAAAAACAGTTTTTCCCCCCATGAATCAAGGGTATACTATATTGTTTAATCATACTAAAAATCAACTGGAAATAATGTTTGATTTTAGAAAATCAGCGTATAAATTATACTTAAATTGGAGTTTGAAATCAGTCCCATTTCCGATTACAAAATGTAATCGGCAGTTCAACCACGGAAATCGATTCCCAATTTCCTGCAGCTCGATGAGGAGCCATACCTTAACTTTGAAAATGAAACCGACCCAGTCAAAGAAAATTAACCGTTTTTCCGAGGTCAATATCAAAGAATAAAAGCTCGAAGGACGGAATAATATACTAAAAACAACAAAACGTAGTCAGAAAAGGGTGGAAACGAATTAGAGCTACTGCGTACAACTTAACTCCTGAACTCTTGACCTCTTCAAACGCTTTTGACCAACCATCCTATCAATGAAACTCGATCGCCCTGGCCGCCGCCCGAGATATAAAGTTTCTTTGATGAGAATTCAAAACTTTGGCGCACTCCCTCTTAGAAACATTCAGTGTTGCCAGATCGAGGGTAAAAAAGCCCTGCCGTCCCCATTTAAATCAATGTAAAACATACTGCTTTTTCACCCCAGTCTGGCAACACTGCATACATTCGTTTAACTTGTTTTCCATCGTCTCGACAACTTCAATCAATCGGCAATACTTTGAGGTTACCTCCTCCTCTTCCGTTTTCTGACCACGCGGCCCGAAGTCTTGTTTTGCGGACTGCAAACTGCAACACACCGATAAACATCGACTTCTGAATTCGAAAGTTATGATTCCAAGAGCAGCGAATCTTCGAATTTTACCCGAGTTGTTGCGTCATTGATTAGTCAAAGCAACGCGATCAATTTGTTACGGTTTAGGTTGGTGGTTGCTGGGTAGTTAACTTCATAAAAATGGACAGCTTCTGATCGTTCGTTCCAGATGTCGACAAAGAGTCAAAAAAGCGGCTTGTGATAAGGTCATCATAGTTCCTTTTCCTCTGAACCAGTTTAAAAAGGGTCGATCACTTAATTGGAGTTTTAATGGAAATCTAATAAAATTGGTTTATTTGTCCTAAATCATATGGCATTTTGTCAACTTTCGTTTTCTGTATTCTTAGCTCTTTAGAGCATCCCAAATCATAAAAGTAACAATTGCTTAGAATACAGTGCGTTATAGATATTAAGTCAGTACTGTGTATGAAGGGAGGGTCCTAGAAAAGACAGATAAGAAACCAAGAGTTAGCAATCATTTATGTTCATCTGACGTGGGGTGCCATCTATAAAGGGTAAAACAAAACAAAAAACAAAACAAAAACCCCAAAAAAATGTTTTATTTGACCTTGAATTCGTTTCCAATTCTAGCCCATACGAGGCACTTTCTGTAAGGTTCTTGCACGTAACAAACAAAGATGGATATATTTTCAGAATATTTTATAGACGCTCCGTAAGTCAAAATCTATCGAAAAATCATGTTAGCGTTGAAAAAAAAAAAAAATAACACGCGGTATAGGGTTAAAAATAATTAATATTCCATCAAGTTAGACGGAGAACAGTTATGGACACCACTATGAGGTTGCCTCTGATTGGTTGTGAAAAAAGCGACTCCGCCGGCATTTTTCTGACCGCGCGATTCAAACTTAGGATTCACATCTTGAAAAGGAAAGTGAACAACATAATTGATGATGTTAATCCATTCTATGGTCACAACATTAACATTTAAATATAAAAATTACATTTCATTGTTCAAATAAATAAAGTATTGCTTCAGATAAACTTCCCCTTCAAACCTAACCACAAACAACAATGCCAGATACACGGTGAAAATAGGAGACAAGATGGCGGCGAAGTCGCTTTTTCCTAAGTGGCCACTCCCCCTGAGCCGAGTGTTGTCCATATACCTTGATATTCCATGTGTATTATCTAAACTAAGTCATCGAAGTTAGTTATACCCCGAAATTGGATTCAACATTACGAGTAAAAGCAACCTCTATTCTTCTCCATCAATTATTAACTTCTCCATCAATTATTACACAATTCAAGCTATGGACTATCAAATTTGCACTTTGCAGCAATAATTCATCAATTTTTTTGAGATTTGTTTAACGTGTTCATCTGAAAAAATAAATTATCTATTCGTGAAAAAAACCACTAATCCCGCGCACTGCGGTTTTTCGATAGATTTGCTAAAATGAAGATTTGCTGTAATAGAGATTTCCACCCTACTCGGGTTTCAGAGTATTAAACATAGTCAAAATTGTTTCGTTTTATTTCATTAATTTCAAGGTGGTTTTGTTTCTAGCGATGCCGATCTCATCAGGACTTAGATGTTATCAGTGCGGAGAGTACACTGACGGTGTCGGTTCAATCACGCCTTGCCTCAACTACACAGCCAAAACACATCTTAAGGAGTGTCCATCTAGGCTCTCTCAAAATTGTGTGGTGAGTTCAAATGATTTCTCATATATTATAAAAGTAGGGGCGTCATTTTGAGTTCGGCGGGGGGGGGGGCAAAAATGTGAGGACTTTTTTTTTTTTCATCAATATAATTTTAGAGCCCTACAGCCCTGCGTACCCAAATTTACGGCCCTAAATGGGTCTGTTGCGTACTTTTGCTACATCAATATGACACATTGTTTCTAACGAAAAATTGGGCGAAAATAACGATGCGCACATTAAAAACTTACAAAATCCACTCATTAACTCAGAAAATACCTTCCATTTCAAACAACCCGCGCTACACTAGATACTATGTCACCGACTTATAACTACATAGATGGAACCATATCGTTTATGTAATCATGAACATCAGAACTTACAAACATTGGAATGTTTCGTTTAGATGCGTACATTTCTTTTATTATTTTGTAATCTTAGATAAACCGAAAAGATCAGACACCAAATGCAGCCAATAGTTCATGTATTTAGAAAGGAATTCCATCATTTTGTAGTTACTTACGATGTTGTTTACTCATGCACGGTGTAGTCGGTGTAGTCGGCTTCCGTCTAAGTAGTAGTACACCGGTGCAAATAGTGTCTAGTGTAGCGCGGGCTGTTTGAAATTGAAGTGATTTCCTGAGTTAATGAGTGGATATTAAATGTTTTTAATGTGCGCATCATTATTTATGCCAAATTTTACATAAGAATCAAGGTTCTATTTTGTTGTAGCAAAAGTATGCAACAGACCCATTCCAACAAAATTTGTTGGACCACCAAATTTTAGTTCGGAATTTCTTTTTTATACCGAAAGGAAAAAAAAAGGTTAGCACTTACTTATTTTTGCTGACTCTTCGGGGGGGGGGGGGGGGGGGTGCCACTATCGCGCGCAAATGACGCCTCTGTATAAAAGTATTTAAAGAATTATTAATTGTTAAGTGTTTAACAATTGTTGAAAGAATACTGAGTTGATACCTCACAAAGATAATTAAGTCTCAGTATTGAGTCAATACTTTCTGAGCGATAAAATAATGAGAACTTCAGCTGGCTGGGAAATTCGTGTGATAGTCAACATTAACAAGTCAGTGTTTTGAAAGTACTTATTTAATATTTCTGGAGCCCTTGTAGAGTCATTAAAAACGTGTAAATCATTTGACATAGATTAATTCACTAATGTTGATAGCTTAGTAAGAGTATTGAGTCAATATTAGAGATTTGTTGCAATAATATTGGGGATTGATAACATCCACAAAAAGTTGCTTGTTCCTTCAGGAAGTCAACCTCTCGTTCGTCAATCGAATGTCACATACTTTATACTACCTGTATTATCTCTTATCGGTAGCTCAAGTCGAAAAAATAAGCTCATCTTCATGAACAAGCAGGTCTGCTCGTCACTTCGTCTGGCTTCACAGAATCATCAATGCATTTACACGTCAAATGCTGCCAACTGCAAGCTAATGAGCAGACCTGATATTTATAGGAATAACCTTCGTGTTTTGAACTACTTTCATTGAACCATCGACACCACCAACGATGCCTGTGCTTGATACCTCGACACAGCAGTACCCGCATATAAAACTGAAAAGATCGATCACGAATCAGACCCGAATGTGATTAGTCACCGTGTAGACCGGAGCCATAAATTGGCAATTTGGGTAGGTCAATCCGTCATTGGTCTCTGCTAAACGATCGACGAATTTTTCGACTCCTCTCGTTCATCGCCTGTTTAGCAAAATCATCATTCTTTCTCCGCCCCCTCCCCCGCCTTCTACCACCGCATGCACATCCAAAAGCAGTGTTGCCGAGTGTAAATTAAAGCGTCCTGTGAGAGAAAGGCCCTTTATTTAAACAAGAGGTGCGCTCTTTTCTAGAAATCAACTTTATATGGTTAGATTAGGGTTTCCTCGGAAGAGCACACCAATTGTTTCATAAGTCCTTCCTCTGGAAAATGCCTTAATCGTGCAGCCAAAGAAAAAATAAAGATAAGTTTCACTCGGGTGTGCAAACTCAATATTAGACTCGTTCTTTTTATATTTATTACTATATTTCTTTAAACCTATAGTTAAGATTATCATTGAGTGAAACTATTGCGGTCTATAATTTTGAGACTTGACTGCTGCTACAGTAATTATATTGTTGAATCGCCTATTTTTGAAAAGCTATCCATGAGTAGCATTTTGAAAGCTATTCGTATAGCTACCGGGAAGCTTAAAAATGGTTATCGCTTAACGAGTCCTACAATGCTCGACCAATATAGACGTCATTTCAGAAAAGTAGGCGCGGCTATAATGATAATTTTTGAACTTTTTTCAACAATATTTCTCATGTTATAAAATGAAAAGTAATGTTAATACATTTGAGTGTAGGCTTTTTCATCAAAGAACGCGTTAAAATCAAAAGTTTAAAGTTATGAAGGCAAGTTTCCTTTTGATTTTGATTATGGTGTCGCAACAGACAGTATTAAATTAAAGATAGGTTTAACGAAAAATAAAAAAATTTGGTCGGTCTGCAGATCATTTTATAGAAAATGAGGCAAAAAATGAAATGCGCTTTCTGTGTTCCCGTCTTAAATGAGCAATCTTTGAATTTTTTTATGATCTCCACTTTTGCTTTATTATGTAGCCACGAGTAAACAATAGAACGTCTCTTTTACCCTTTTAGTTCCATTCCCTGAGTATAATCGTCTTCTTAACTTGATCTGCCTCTTACAATTTCAATTTCTCGCTCGCAGTAAAATCAACCGTAAATGAAAATTGAAAACGTTATAAGCGCGCCTTCAATTGAGAGAGTATACAAAATGAACTCCGTGGCGTAGGAATAGTTAACTACCCCCTAAAATCGAGTGAACTATTGTTGATTTCTTATGGGAATCTGACAGTAAATCATGACCAACTCTTATTACCTCTAAAATGCTTCTTTCGCAGCAAATATACTTGCTGTATTTTTAAGCTTGGAAAATAGCGGCGCTTTGTAAGATATGACAACCACAAGGAAAGGACATGTTCGGTCCCCTGCCATGTTGCACTAATTTTGCAACTATTTCTTCAGCCTTTTTTTTACAGGAAAAATTGCACGAAATTTTGCAAATTCGAAATTTAGGAACGTGTTTTCCGATCGATGCGATGGCAGAGCGAATGATTCAACGGTTCCTGAAAAGAAATTAGGATATTTCTGAACCAAATTTCTGGTCGGAAAAGAAAGGATTTTTCCATGCCAGAAATTCTACAATTCTACATTCTACACCAGAGGTTATTTTTTAAAATATAGCTATATGATTCTTGCGGATACTTTTCCATGTAGTAATGCAAATGATCAGAATTTTTTGACAATTCAAGAACAATTTCTGGTGATATCGAGTAAAACTTCTCAAATCGGAAAATTCTCGCCTTTACAACAACAATTTCTATTCGGAAATATCATGATTTCTTTTCAGGATATAAATTCAATTATTCACACTACCGTCTTTGCCTGAACTTTTTTTTTCAGTACACCACTTTCAAACAATAGCTACAGAAAGATGCAAAATCAGTGTCACGTTCTTCCCGCGTAGTCTTCATATTTTGTCTACATATAATCTTCCCTTTTACTGCATGACTTTTTTTTTCAACCAAATGTGGATTTTTCTCTTCAATAGGTTCTCTTCAATTTTCTCAAGGTCGACTATGTAAGAAAAATAATAATAATAAAAAAAAAAACATTCATACGATTTTCTGGCCACAATGCTCGTTTTTACTTGTCTGTTTTTTACTCGTTTTTTTACACGTGGTGCGTAACACGACCGGAAAAGGCGGGGGTTTTATTTTTGTTTTGTTTTAATTAGTTGATTTGTTTAAAAACAAAAGTCAAAAGATCTGTAGAGTTCATAAAATTTGGTCTGATTTGGATACAGCGTCACCCCTCCCCCCCAAATATGATTTCCATTGTGAAACGCATTACAAACAGCTGCTGGTAGACGGTTTGAAAATGATTGACATTTGCGGATCCAGGAGATCGTTCTTCTCTTTCTTCTCCCATTATAGTGATGATTGAGCTCGTTTTATGTTGTCTCATTATGTGACACTGGTGGTCGGTACGAATCAAAGAGGTCAAAATATTCATGACAGTATCTGATACATAGGACTTTTTATATTGTGTATCACCAGTGATACACTATGTAGTGAAGGGTTGACAAATTGTGGCGACAAGCAGTCGCGCAATCTGACAACGCAGGAATGCCGCTGAACAAAGTGGCTGCAGTGCCGGGAGCAGACGCGAGACTGATCAATTATTCCTGCAGCCACGGTAGTCGGATGGTCACGTGGTCATGAAAAAATCTGCCTATTTCACATTAAATAAGATCGGAAGTATACCTGCGGGCGAAATTCCTCCGTTCCCATCATGCAACCCTGCCCCGCAGCATCCTAGAATAACGTGTGCATCCATAAATAAAGAGATTGATGCTCTATGTCTCATAGCTTAATGCGCGGGAATCGTGGAGAACGCGGACGGTTCGAAAATTCTGCGCGTATATATTTTCGCGGGAAACCCGGTCAAAGACCATCCAACCCGCTTAATCAAACTTCATTCGCATTACGTGCGGCTATTGCATAAAGATCCTTTATTAATAGGTAAGAAGCGCAAGGCTTCCACTTTCGAAAGGTCGTATTTGCACCACACCGAAAATTTACCGGGAACGAGGAAAAACTGTCAGTACGTTGAATTTTTTAATCATTATTTAAGGTGATTCCAGGCGGAAGTTGGGTATCTTTTAATCCGTTAGAATCTAATCGTATTCGTTGGGTAGTTCGTATGGGATAACATATGATTCCTTAGTAGTATATAAAACGTGCCAAAGTGTTCTTCAAGTTGTAATCAATTTTTTAAGCCATCTACTACATCAAAATTGGATAAGATAACCAAACGTAGGTAAAAATTTGGCTGTTACCCTGTAAAAAAGCATTCTAACATCCCCCCTTCTCCTAAGTGATCGGTAT
This sequence comes from Trialeurodes vaporariorum, assembly GCA_011764245.1. NCBI lineage: Eukaryota > Metazoa > Arthropoda > Insecta > Hemiptera > Aleyrodidae > Trialeurodes > Trialeurodes vaporariorum. The sequence continues at coordinate 25,857,510 of VMOF01000369.1, read as the reverse complement.
GGCATAAACCCTAAAGCTTAGAAAAACGCGCTTTTCCAGCCAAAGGGATAAGTCATTAGACCCATGTCAAGGCCACCATGTCACACATGTTATTGGCAGAAATTTCCAAATCATGAGTGTTTCTGGAAACTTAATGCCTTCGACCTACAAAATATCGAGGCGTTCGCAAAATCTTCAGGGTATCAAAAACGGCCCTTGTCGGTACCCCTCCTTCACCTTCCCACTTTGTCCAGTACACGTGCGATATATATGGTGATATAACCGCTCCTGGCCCTTCGATCTTTTTCAAATAAAGTCAATTTTATGGAAGGAGGGAGGGAAGAGCGAGTAAAAGAGAGAATGTGTGTTTGTTTGTGTGTAAGGGAGAGAAAAACAGGAGATAGGGTGTGAGAAATAGAGAGAGAGAGGGGGAGCTGGAGATTGATTGCTTGATTTTTTTATTTATTTTGAGTGGCAATGTTAGGGTCAATACTCTTCTACATAACCACTAATAACAAGAGAGAGAGAGAGAGAGAGAGAGAGAGAGAGAGAGAGAGAGAGAGAGAGAAGTTGCAGACTGCTAGTAAAAGTGAATTCCACAGACATTCAGGAGCGAGAGGGAAATCCGATTCGTGTTGAGCAGTGCAGTGCAATCAGTGGCATACAGGAGGGAACTTGTCTCAATTTCTCTCTTTATCTCTCTCTCTCTCTCCCCCATCCCTCCTCCCCCTTTCACCGCTTGTCCATTTTTTCGTGTGTTAAAAGATGATGGTGATAGTCCCTTCTACCCTCATCCTATCCTCTCTAAGCAGATCCATTGTTGAGGATGGAGAGAGAGTTGTAAGTGGCAGAAAGAGAAGAAAATAGAGGGAGAAAATGAGATAGTGAGTGAGAGAGTGAGAGAGAGAGGGAGAGAGAGAGAGAGAGGGAGAGAGAGAGAGAGAGAGAGAGAGAGAGAGAGAGAGAGAGAGAGAGAGAGAGGTACAGGATCCTGTGGTGGATGCAATGCACCGGCGCGGCGCGGCGTGGGGCGTTGAGCGAGCGGGATCTGTTTACAAATGAAACAAGTGCCGAATTAATGGGGGAAGTACAAACTATAGGATGGCAGCAACTTTACAACTTATGTAATGTCTCAATCAGTTCCATTTTTATGTCTTCTCCGACGCTTGTAAAATGTTTCAAGAACGAGCGGCGGATTGAGGGAGATGGACGCACCAGGCAGGGACGCAACTAAGATCTGAGGGATCAGCGTCCAAGCGTCGGGGCGCACTGTGCTGATGCTACCATGCTGAAGCTGACACCGTCCTCGCCTTGACGATTGCTGAGTTTATAACTCGGATAAACGACGGAGGAAATAAGGGACGATCATTAAAAAAAGACCGCTCTCTCTCCCTCTCTCTCTCTCCCTCTCTCTCCCCCCTCTCTTTCTCTCTCTCTCTCTCTTCTCTCTCTCTCTCTCTCTCTCTCTCTCTCTCTCTTTCTGTCTTTCTCTCCCTCTCTCTCTCCCTAACTCTCTGTAGCTGATCACCGATGCTCTCTTTTATGGCACGGCTCATAACCAAATGTTATCTACGCACAGAGGATCTCGTAAGTGAAGCATGTAGGATCAAAAGTGTTCAAATCGACTTTTTCAAACTTTCGAAAAAACGTGAGAAAAAGTGGTTTCTTTTTAGCGAATTGGATTCTTTTCGATCGTGTTTATACTGTATATTTAATGATATTTTTGTAATTCACCGATGACTCCACCGGACCGGTTGAGAAAAGATTACATAGTTCAATCATCGACGAATCCACCGGAGAAAAGATTACAGATTCGAATATTCTCATGCATTTTAGTCATACACTGGACTGAACTACGTAATATTTTCTCAACCGGTGGAATCTTCGGTGAATTGAAAAATTCCATTGATATACATACGGAACGGCAGCTCTAGTTGCCTTCGTTCACTTCGTTGTAACCACTGTGCGAGGCGTTGACTCAACTCAAAAATCAGAGAAAGGAAAAACAATAAACAATTTATTTTGTCACCGATAAAATGATTTTTGTCCGAACGCGACGTAATTGGCGGTCGCGCGCCGCGCGCGCGGATTCAATAAAATCGAACTCGGTACACCGCTACCGCACGACAACTCATAAACATCGTGTTACAGTTTGCAGACAGCTCAGGCGTGGTTTTTATTCTTTTATGGCCGCGTTTTTCCTTTGTTTTTACGATGCCGATCCCGGATACCGGGCTACACTAATATAAAGGCGTATCCAAGAATTTGACTCTCTCTCTCTATGTCTATTTGCCCTCCATTTGAACGCATGTTTAAGAAAAAGACAGGAATAAGGTCAGCTGAAGTCACTAGATGGCCCCTCCGTTTTCCACCAACACTTCATCCTAAATGAGCAGAGAGAGAGAGAGAGAGAGAGAGAGAGAGAGAGAGAGAGAGAGAGAGAGAGAGAGAGAGAGAGAGAGAGAGAGAGAGAGAGAGAGAGAGAGAGAGAGAGAGAGAGAGAGAGAGAGAGAGAGAGAGAGGAGAGAGAGAGAGAGAGAGAGAGAGAGAGAGAGACAGAGAGAGAGAGAGAGAGAGAGAGAGAGAAGAGAGAGAGAGAGAGAGAGAGAGAGAGAGAGAGAGAAGCGAAGGACGTCATGGCTCCACCTCCTCCTTCTGTTCGTTTCTATTACATATGTTCCAATGGGTGTGGAGAGCGACGGAAAAATTCCTGGACTATAGGCCCATTTCGTCTGTTTTTTATAACACTTGAGTATAATGGGGCTGAGAGAGAGAAATGCAAATTCTTGTACCCGGCCCTGTATTGGTAAATAATTCCCATGCCGTGACATTTGCGTAGTGCTTTGTGGAATAAATAGTAAGATAGTTTGATTCAACTGAAAGAATGTGAATCTATATGATTTCAACGTTGTATTAGCAGCCTCAGTGTGTGCACCAGGATATGACTATGAAAACATTCTCTATAGTCCACAGTTTTCCAGGGAGGCGCTTCTGCGACCCGATAACAAATATAAATTCTCGTCGTCGTTTTTAAGCGTGCCGTATATATACGGTACGCTTTTTGTTTTCATTTTCATATCTAATATATAGGTTGCATGCTTTGCTTATGGCAAAACCTTGGCGGGAAAGGTTTGAAAAATTGAAAACGTGTTTTCTTAAAACTGGTTTCATTAATCGTTAATTTATTGCTGCAATCCAGGAGGTCTCGGCGTCTATTTTCTTAAAATTGAAAAAGTTTTGGTATTCCTGTTAATTTCAATAAGTTATTAAGCGTCAAAGTCGAATTCCTTTGAACGAGAATTCCATACAGGTCCAGCAACCTAAGTCATTTGTGCCAACCTATGAATCAAAATTCCAAGGCAGGAGGGGGGTGGAAACATCTCCCGCAGGAACCCTCTTTGCCCCTCGCCTTTGGGCTCCATCGGTCGCAAGATTTCTTCACGGTGCATTAAGCGGTCGGGCCGCGCAGGGTAAAGACTTGTAAATGTGTCAAAATCTATTTGACGAGGGTTCCGAAAAGAAGTGACGGCGAGGTATTGATAAAGAGCGGGAGGGGTATAGAAAAGAGAGGGACTCATTCATATCCTTAAGTAGACCTGTTTAGTGATGACGTCACGATCAGAATTGGTTTCAAACAAATGCTCTATCTCTCACTCTCGTTGATCTACCTATAAGAAATCAGATCCAAATTTTTGAACGCTAATTCATGCTAGTTAAAGAACAGTTTTCTCAAAGAGCTTGATTCAAAATGGAGGTTTTTCTCCCCCCCCCCACCGATTTTCCTGAAACTTTGTATTTTGATAGTACTTGATATAAGTAGTCTTTTTTTTCAAATAAAGTTTTTCCAAAAATAATTAGGGGGGAGTTACAGAGTTGCAAAGTTGCACCTTTCAAAAATTCATAACTTTCGCGTAAATCATTCGATTGAAACGCGGTTTTCACCAAAAGATGCGAATTGTAAAGCACTTTCATGCCATTTTAACAGAATTCAATTTTAATAATTTTTGACTTAGTTATCGTCATTTTTGTGATTTTTAGGCCACTCAAAATCTACTTAAAGTGAAATAAAAAAAAATGGTATGTTTGATTTTGACCGAGTTGAAATATGTTATTTCTCTTTAAATTCTGCGTAAAATGAGCTCAAGCAGAATGCAAGGCGATTTTTTGTTCCGGAGTTATGCATTTTTTAGTAAGCGAAAAACGAGTTTTTTAGGGTACCCATGAGCGTTCGATAGAGAGGCTCAAGTCAAATAAATGGAAACGGTATTTTTTGATTTTGATCAAATTGAAATATGTTATTTCTACTTAAATTCTGCGTAAAATGAGCCCAAGCAGAATGTGGGGCGATTTTTTGTTGCGGAGCTATGCGCGTTTTAGTAAGCGAAAGTCGAGTGTTCTATGGAGAGGCTCAAAGACGTGGGTAGCCGGGTAGCCTCAACCACTCGACTTTCGCTTACTAAAACGCGCATAGCTCCGCAACAAAAAATCGCCCCACATTCTGCTTGGGCTCATTTTACGCAGAATTTAAGTAGAAATAACATATTTCAATTTGATCAAAATCAAAAAATACCGTTTCCATTTATTTGACTTGAGCCTCTCTATCGAACGCTCATGGGTACCCTAAAAAACTCGTTTTTCGCTTACTAAAAAATGCATAACTCCGGAACAAAAAATCGCTCTGCATTCTGCTTGGGCTCATTTTACGCAGAATTTAAAGAGGAATAACATATTTCAACTCGGTCAAAATCAAAAAATATCATTTTTTTTATTTCACTTTAAGTAGATTTTGAGTGGCCTAAAAATCACAAAAATGACGATAACTAAGTCAAAAATTATTAAAATTGAATTCTGTTTAAATGGCATGAAAGTGCTTTACAATCCGCATCTTTTGGTGAAAACCGCGTTTCAATCGAATGATTTACGCGAAAGTTATGAATTTTTGAAAGGTGCAACTTCGCAACACTGTAACTCCTCCCCTAATTATTTTTGGAAAAACTCAAAAATCAGAGAAAGGAAAAACAATAAACAATTTATTTTGTCACGATAAAATGATTTTTGTCCGAACGCGACGTAATTGGCGGTCGCGCGCCGCGCGCGCGGATTCAATAAAATCGAACTCGGTACACCGCTACCGCACGAAACTCATAAACATCGTGTTACAGTTTGCAGACAGCTCAGGCGTGGTTTTTATTCTTTTATGGCCGCGTTTTTCCTTTGTTTTTACGATGCCGATCCCGGATACCGGGCTACACTAATATAAAGGCGTATCCAAGAATTTGACTCTCTCTCTCTATGTCTATTTGCCCTCCATTTGAACGCATGTTTAAGAAAAAGACAGGAATAAGGTCAGCTGAAGTCACTAGATGGCCCCTCCGTTTTCCACCAACACTTCATCCTAAATGAGCAGAGAGAGAGAGAGAGAGAGAGAGAGAGAGAGAGAGAGAGAGAGAGAGAGAGAGAGAGAGAGAGAGAGGAGAGAGAGAGAGAGAGAGAGTGAGAGAGAGAGAGAGAGAGGAGAGAGAGAGAGAGAGAGAGAGAGAGAGAGAGAGAGAGACAGAGAGAGAGAGAGAGAGAGAGAGAGAGAGAGAGAGAGAGAGAGAGAGAGAGAGAGAGAGAGAGAGAGAGAGAGAGAGAGCGAAGGACGTCATGGCTCCACCTCCTCCTTCTGTTCGTTTCTATTACATATGTTCCAATGGGTGTGGAGAGCGACGGAAAAATTCCTGGACTATAGGCCCATTTCGTCTGTTTTTTATAACACTTGAGTATAATGGGGCTGAGAGAGAGAAATGCAAATTCTTGTACCCGGCCCTGTATTGGTAAATAATTCCCATGCCGTGACATTTGCGTAGTGCTTTGTGGAATAAATAGTAAGATAGTTTGATTCAACTGAAAGAATGTGAATCTATATGATTTCAACGTTGTATTAGCAGCCTCAGTGTGTGCACCAGGATATGACTATGAAAACATTCTCTATAGTCCACAGTTTTCCAGGGAGGCGCTTCTGCGACCCGATAACAAATATAAATTCTCGTCGTCGTTTTTAAGCGTGCCGTATATATACGGTACGCTTTTTGTTTTCATTTTCATATCTAATATATAGGTTGCATGCTTTGCTTATGGCAAAACCTTGGCGGGAAAGGTTTGAAAAATTGAAAACGTGTTTTCTTAAAACTGGTTTCATTAATCGTTAATTTATTGCTGCAATCCAGGAGGTCTCGGCGTCTATTTTCTTAAAATTGAAAAAGTTTTGGTATTCCTGTTAATTTCAATAAGTTATTAAGCGTCAAAGTCGAATTCCTTTGAACGAGAATTCCATACAGGTCCAGCAACCTAAGTCATTTGTGCCAACCTATGAATCAAAATTCCAAGGCAGGAGGGGGGTGGAAACATCTCCCGCAGGAACCCTCTTTGCCCCTCGCCTTTGGGCTCCATCGGTCGCAAGATTTCTTCACGGTGCATTAAGCGGTCGGGCCGCGCAGGGTAAAGACTTGTAAATGTGTCAAAATCTATTTGACGAGGGTTCCGAAAAGAAGTGACGGCGAGGTATTGATAAAGAGCGGGAGGGGTATAGAAAAGAGAGGGACTCATTCATATCCTTAAGTAGACCTGTTTAGTGATGACGTCACGATCAGAATTGGTTTCAAACAAATGCTCTATCTCTCACTCTCGTTGATCTACCTATAAGAAATCAGATCCAAATTTTTGAACGCTAATTCATGCTAGTTAAAGAACAGTTTTCTCAAAGAGCTTGATTCAAAATGGAGGTTTTTCTCCCCCCCCCCACCGATTTTCCTGAAACTTTGTATTTTGATAGTACTTGATATAAGTAGTCTTTTTTTTCAAATAAAGTTTTTCCAAAAATAATTAGGGGGGAGTTACAGAGTTGCAAAGTTGCACCTTTCAAAAATTCATAACTTTCGCGTAAATCATTCGATTGAAACGCGGTTTTCACCAAAAGATGCGAATTGTAAAGCACTTTCATGCCATTTTAACAGAATTCAATTTTAATAATTTTTGACTTAGTTATCGTCATTTTTGTGATTTTTAGGCCACTCAAAATCTACTTAAAGTGAAATAAAAAAAAATGGTATGTTTTGATTTTGACCGAGTTGAAATATGTTATTTCTCTTTAAATTCTGCGTAAAATGAGCTCAAGCAGAATGCAAGGCGATTTTTTGTTCCGGAGTTATGCATTTTTTAGTAAGCGAAAAACGAGTTTTTTAGGGTACCCATGAGCGTTCGATAGAGAGGCTCAAGTCAAATAAATGGAAACGGTATTTTTTGATTTTGATCAAATTGAAATATGTTATTTCTACTTAAATTCTGCGTAAAATGAGCCCAAGCAGAATGTGGGGCGATTTTTTGTTGCGGAGCTATGCGCGTTTTAGTAAGCGAAAGTCGAGTGTTCTATGGAGAGGCTCAAAGACGTGGGTAGCCCGGGTAGCCTCAACCACTCGACTTTCGCTTACTAAAACGCGCATAGCTCCGCAACAAAAAATCGCCCCACATTCTGCTTGGGCTCATTTTACGCAGAATTTAAGTAGAAATAACATATTTCAATTTGATCAAAATCAAAAAATACCGTTTCCATTTATTTGACTTGAGCCTCTCTATCGAACGCTCATGGGTACCCTAAAAAACTCGTTTTTCGCTTACTAAAAAATGCATAACTCCGGAACAAAAAATCGCCTTGCATTCTGCTTGAGCTCATTTTACGCAGAATTTAAAGAGAAATAACATATTTCAACTCGGTCAAAATCAAAACATACCATTTTTTTTTTATTTCACTTTAAGTAGATTTTGAGTGGCCTAAAAATCACAAAAATGACGATAACTAAGTCAAAAATTATTAAAATTGAATTCTGTTTAAATGGCATGAAAGTGCTTTACAATCCGCATCTTTTGGTGAAAACCGCGTTTCAATCGAATGATTTACGCGAAAGTTATGAATTTTTGAAAGGTGCAACTTCGCAACACTGTAACTCCTCCCCTAATTATTTTTGGAAAAACTTTATTTGAAAAAAAAAAGACTACTTATATCAAGTACTATCAAAATACAAAGTTTCAGGAAAACCGGTGGGGGGGGAGAAAAACCCCCATTTTGAATCAAGCTCTTTATTGCATCATTAGATTCCACGTATTTTAAAGTATCTTTTCACTCTAACATAATTCCTCACAAGCGAATTTACAATCACAGTTATACCGAAAGATGTTCTACGTTTTGTCCTCGTCTTACTCACGGTCTCTTATGGGAGTATCACCGCCATGGCACTCAATCATTCCAACTTCTCTTCGTATCGAAGCTATTGTTCGAGGTATAACACATGTCGTGATGGTGCTGATGAGCCTATATCCTAGAATTTTGTGCTCATAAGAAACTGTGAGTGTGTGACAAGGACAAAACATAGGACTTTCTTCGATATAACTGTGATTGTGCATTTTGATGCGCGATGTTTCAAAAAGTTTGTGGTAGCGGGCTCATATTTTATCACTGAGAAAAAAGTGGCTGTTAAAACTGTAAGAATAGAACCATAGATGATTTCGCCTTATTTCAATCATCAGACCTATCGTTGCTATAGTCAGCGTGCTTGAATCTACACGAATTCCGATTGTCTCTATGGCATTTCGATTATTTCTATGGGAAAAAAAAGCGCGGGAATATATATCTTATCGGAAAATTCATTGAAACAATCGGAAATTTTTATAAGGGACGTGGAACCCAATGGTGTGATAAACACAACTGGTGCAAAGAGCATGTTGTTTACTAGCACTTGTATTTGAAAATTTTGGATCGTGTTTCATATGGGAAAACCTACGAGAGCGCGAGTGAGGCGGAGCCTTTTTTTGGAACCAATTTTTTTCATGACGTCACACTAAACAGGTCTTGGTTATTGGAAACATTTGAAATTCTGAGGGATCGGCAAATTGAAATTCCCTATATGAACGTCTATGCAATCAAGGGATTCTTGAGGAAATTTTGGGCGTTTTGTTGAAAAAAAGGTTTTTAAAATCCAGAACAAAGGGAGTGGGTAAAATTCGGATTAATAGCTCTAAAAAGTGAGAGGGGCTGTTACGTGTCTTCCACCCCTGGACAGCCTCCTCGCTGCGGCTACGGAATTGACTCTGGAATAACTTATTTACCTATCCTAAAAATTTTCTCGCGTGTACAGCATTTTTTACTGGAAGCTTCTTCAAATTTTGGAAATTATAGGTCCATATGGAACTTTGCTTTTCCAACACGAAAAATGATATCGACCGACGGCAACAGAAGAAAAATAACATTACAATGCGTTATAATGAATAATGGCTTAGTTTTAACTGCAAACTTTCGATACTTTTCAACAAAATAAATGGGGGAGGGGGAATTAAAATCCACAAACGTCTTAAACCTCCACACCTACTAATCTATACCCCTAGAATGCTTGACGTGTAAAGGGCACCTGAAATGGTTAGTTCTTAAAGGATTATTTTTTCATGAATTCGCAAGTGTTCCATTTATGAATATTACATATCTACATCGTGACAATCGCAATAAGTGCTGACAGCACCTAAAACGGAAAAAAGAAGAAAAAAACTGTTTATTATTTAGAATCACGGCTTTTCCGAAAATGACACTTTTTGACTTCAAAAGAACGCAACCTCATTTTTGATCCCTGAACAAGCCGTTTAAAAGGTGGAGGGATTTAGAAATATCTATTGTCTATAGTTTATGTGGGTAAAAAAGATCGAGCCTTATCAAATAATTTTCTCTTTTCAGCTTTCAATGGGTTTGTTGCAAACTTTTGCTACAGCGCTATAGAGTTTTGATTTTTACGTAAAATCGCCTGAAAATTACATTGGCGGTATCAAATAGTCATAAAATCCATTAATAAACCCACAAAACGCATTATAAAGAAAGCCAAAATGGCAGTCGTAAAGCCGAACAATCTGTGCACGCGCATACGACGAACATCAAAGACAGGCGATCCATTTTCCCCTTTTTCGTTGAAAGGGGGCGGAAAAGAAAATATCTCTACAGTCAAACTGTGATTTTAAGAATGTGCATGGTCAATATGTTGTCTTCTGTGAAGGGTGGTGGGGAGCAAAATATCAAGAATATAGGGTGTTGCAAAACTTAAGTGCCAAACTTATGGAGTGTATTTTTGGGGTCAACATATACCTATATACGCTTTATTTTCCTACATGAATATGTGCTGCAAATGTTTCTCTTCTGAGCTAGAGCCCTCCAAAGTTTTGAAAACAAAAAACAAACACAAAAAAACAACGCATTTGACTCATCTCCTTTTAGATACATCTGATCTTTTATTTTTTTTCATCATTTCTCACCAAAGAAGCTCAATTGGACAGCACTTGTCACAAAAATACTGAGTTACATTTTTTGATAAAATTGAGTTATTGATTGATAGAGCTAGCAATACTGAATCTCGAAGCAACAAGTGCTTCTTCTAATAACAACCAGTTCCCGTCAAAATTCGAGGTAAAAGTGAGCTGGTGAGCCTCATTGAAGTCATTATCCATATGATGAAATAAAATGAGAACTTGGTTCCTTTTTCTTAAACCTTAATCCGAGTCACGTAAGGAACCAACTCCGACTTGGTTCCTTTTATAGAATTGGGAACGGACTTAAGTCCGGATTAACGGATTTTAAAATATCAACAGCGTAAACCAACTCTGCCGTTTGGTTTCTCTTAGAGATTCGTTTTTCGTGATTATGCCAAAAAAAGAAGAAGAAAGGAACCAAGTCACTTTAAACGCTAAGAATTAAGGAAATACCTTTCCTGCATAGGAAATTCCACTTTTTCGGTGTTGAAATGCAAAAACATAACACGGTAGTTGAATGAAATCAAAACGTAAGTAATTCCGCGATTTTTGTTTAAATGCTAGCTCTTCAACTTTGGACTCAATTTTCTCGAGATCAGCTCCATGTCACATGGTTCCTCTTTGATGAATTATCATTGCTAGCAAAAGCATTAAAGCTGTTCAGACTTTAGTGGCACGCTTTTCCAACACCTGCGTGTTGGAATTTTCCCTGCTTGTTTTTTTTTTTTTTTTTTTTTTTTTTTTTCCTAAAAAGAAGGAGAAGAGAGAGAGAGCAAGAAGAAGGAGAAGAAAATTAAATGTTTACATTATTTCTTTACCCCGAGTAATCAAACTGAGATCCCTTGAGTCTTATCCAAATGAAGCCATGGTGCGTTCGTAATTTGAGATTTATACTGTTGCCACATTCACTGCCGTAGTGTCACGAAGCAGAGAGAAACAATAACCTGCCCCCCTCCTCCCAGACTTTATCTTTACTGTTTGCCTGAAGTGATAAATGCTATTCTTACTCTTCTGTTCTCCAAGTTCCTCGACAGAGGCTTAGTTAGAAAATTGTTTGGGGTCAAAGACTCCCTCCTCCAAAAAGTTATCTGATGGCGCTTTCAGGTATGATCGCTTTTTAGCACTCACCGCCGTCAATTTGAGGGTCTTTAACTAATGGCAGATTATAACTATATATAGATAACAGAAAGTTGAATTACTGCATGTTTCAACAGATTCGATAGTCGAAAACCGATTGAGGCGGGTTTTAACGGGGAGGTTGAAAATAGACGAATCAAAATTACAATTATTAGTTGTATTGTATAGTATTCGTTCAATATATCCGTTCTCAAAACACTCTAAACTGCGTCCTTCAAGTTGAGGAAAAGTTGATATTATCACGCTGATTATGAAATGATAAATCAAGTGGTTCTTCACGGAAATCAGTCAACGTTGCCCGAGAGACTGCAAGCGGTAGCGCAGGAGAATAAATTATTTCCTTCGTGACTCATACTCTCTCTCCCTCTCTTCCTACGCTCTGCATAAAATAATGCGAATAAATTTTTCCTCCATTAAGAGAAACCTGATATTTTTTTGGTGGATGCAGAGTATAACAATCCAATCTAATTTGAGTGTAAGGGGTCTCATTGATGACTCGCCTGCTTGGAATTTCTCCGACGGATCGGTCAAAGCTCCTGTTTTGTCAATGAAAGCTCGTAGAATTTCAGGGTACATCTTTGCTTCAATATTTAGAGACTTTTCAGCAAATATTGTTGATCTTGAGAATAGCTCTTAAATAGTATTGAGTCAATTTTTATTGAGTCCTAAAATAAGATAGTGGGTCTGTTGCAAACTTTTGCTACAACACTATAGAGTGTTTAATCTCATGTAAAATCGCGTGAAAAGTATATTGGTGGCATCAGAAAGTCATGAAATGCTATAATAAACTCACGAGAGACGTTTAATGAAATCCAAGATGGCGGTAAAATATCGAGCAACCTGTATGCATGCACCACGAACATCCAAGGATAGCCAACCTCACAATATCGATCACACCCAATCACAACGTAAATAAACACAGACCCTCTGAAGGTGTGAGGTTGTCAACGTTGGCAATCCTTGGATGTTAAAGGTGCATGCATACAGATTGCTCGATATTTTACCGCCATCTTGGATTTCATTAAACGTCTCTTGTGAGTTTATTTTCGCACTTCATGACTTTCTGATGCCACCAATGGACTTTTCGGGCGATTTTACGTATGATTAAACACTCTTTATCGTTGTAGCAAAAGTTTGCAACAAACCCATTGTTTGACTGGCATAGTCCGTGTAGTGTATAGAACTTTAGTAATTCGGCAGATATTGTGGAATTAGAACCGCGATTGGTTCAAATTTAAGGTGATACTATGCGAAACTTTTCCAGACTTAAAATTTCAATCCGATAGATAGCGCCACGAGTCGTTCTTGAGAAAAGTCATGTCTTTAGCATTTTAAATTGGAAACAAAGAAAAAAGTAGGGTTGGATCCAAGTACGTCATCACCTGCAAAATTTGTTTGTAGATTTTTTAAGCCCCAAGCGAGTAAAATTGGTTGAGGATTAAAGCCGTAAATTATGAAGTTCATTTCGCCGTAAGCTTCTTGAGTGCGATTTCTTGTCATTGATATGTCAATTGACCTCACTCGCACTCATTGAGGCTAATGGGAATTTTCGTATTTCATAATTTCCGGCTTTATTTTTGAGTATGTCAATTTGAAGCTTTGAGGGTATCTTTTTGAAGTATAATCAAAAGTGCTGACGTTCCTCAAATTTGTACTTTCAGCGTGAATTCGTCCATATTAGCCAAAAATTGTTGACTTCTTCAGCTGCGCGACGCGACGTGGTGTCCATGGTTTGAACTAATCGATCCTAGAATCATGATCCTTAATACACGCAGTCGCAAAACTAAAACGCATTTGATCTGTCAATGTCAAAACGCGTGCTCTTCACTTGGAAGTTTTTTAAGTGAACGTCGAATTTTTGCGGACAATAAGTAGCGGATCTAGGCATCTAGGCTAGGTCAGGGGTCAGGTTCATAAATGAAGGCGCAAAAGATTAGTTACGCAGATGAATTTCTTTTATTTGTCTTTCTTTCCTCTCACTCAAACAGATTTGTCAGAAAAGGGTGAGGAGAAGGGCTATTACAGTGGCGTCGCGTGCAGTTTGGCAACAATGTATTATATCCATTTAAACTCATGTAAAAGATCGATATCAGGGGGTGCACAGTGCACAAGGAAAATTCGATATATTTAACGAGTTTAAATGGAGCTGTTGCATTGTTGCCAGATGGCATGCGACTCCACTGGGCTATTATGTGACTTAAAGTCGTATCTATAAGTTCTTTTTTATTACATTCACTCAAATCAGCAAAGAGAGAGGAATAAGAGAAATTTCCTGACACGTCTCTGCTTTTTATCAATGAATTTGTTGTTTTGTCTCTCTCTCTCTCTCTCTCTCTCTCTCTCTCTCTCTCTCTCTCTCTCTCTCTCTCTCTCTCTCTCTCTCTCTCTCTCTCGGCCCAGAAGAACGAAGGCGTTAGAGACGGATGGAGGAAGGGGTCACGATGTGACTTTTAATCCCATTTGCCTTCTTCAAACACATTCGCTCAAATGGGCAAAGAGAGAGGAAGTGAAGCTCTTGATGGGATGCAAACCTGACTGTTACGCAGAATGCATTATGGTTATATAGGAATACGTATTACGTATGGAGTGTAGTATAGTGCAGAGGTGAAAAACGATGACGTATGCGATCAAACATCTTAAAGTGAATTGCAAAATAATCTTTTACGAACATGCCCTACCAATAATAATAAACTCTTAATGGCCTATTCGCTCGCTCGAAAAAAAAAAAAAAAAAAAAAAAAAGGAAGGAAGAAGAACAAAAACAGGATAAATATGCAGGAAGTAAAATATTTGCTAACATTCGCGTGAGCAACGCTTCGATGGAGCAGCGCGAGCGAGGGAGAAAATATTATCGAAAGAACATGAGACTTAGAATGAGCATGATAAAAGTTGTGGCAGAGGGGAGGGGGTAGACAAGGAAAGAGGGGACGATGGGGGGAGGAGGGGGGTCGAAAAAGAAATAAAACGGAATTGCAACTCTGAAAGAGAAACTTTAATAAACAAGGAACATGCTGGGAGGGGGAGGGGGAGACGGGTCGGAGGTCAGGAAGGTAGGTGCATCGCTAAAATAATGGCTCATACATTAGAAAGAATGACACGTAAGATTACTTAGGTAGCTTTTCTCGACCTTTTTCACGTCTTCGGAGGGAGCTCATACTTCTTCTTCAACACAAACCTCCACACACTCTCTCTCTCTCTGGGTGGTGGTGTCTATGGGGGTGTGAGTCGGGTGGGAGTGGAGGTGGGGACGAATTTTTATCAACACGTACTCCACCTTAACGTCTACTCTCGTTGGTCCCTGTCACAGTGCTCCCGTACTCTGGAACTAGGAGAGAGGTCGATCACGGAACGGCCGACCCCCCTCCCCCCACATTCGCAAGTCTGATTTAAATAATTGTATGCTCACGAATATTAAAGGTGAGCGGTGATGGACATTTGATCCCACCATCCGTTTTGAATCAAAGTATTTAGTGGGGGGGCGAGGGGGGCGGTGATTTGGCATTCTCAGAGAAAGTGTCTTCTAGTATACTGGCCATCAATATGTTTCCAAAAATAAATTCTGGCTCTCTTGGAGAGAGTTCTGGTATTTTAATTCAAAATTATAGCTTCTTTGGCCTAATTCCAGGCAATGCACACCAGATTATTCCAGGAAAATATGCCATTTTTTTTTTTTTTTTTTTTTTTTTTTTTTTTTTTTTTTTTTTTTTTTTTTTATCAAAAGGATCAGTAATTTAGTTGAAAATAACAGCAATCTAGCCATTTTAAGTGGATTTTTTTTCTTCTGGGACATTTGAGCTCATGAAATGCGAGTAAAGAAACAAACCATAGTTAACACTACCCGCTAGAGAAAAAATTATTGTTGCTCAGAGTTAATATAACTATGTAATTTTGCCTTGAGAGCTATTATCAAGCATATTTTTTATAAGTTTTAAAGATACGCAATCTAATCTGAAAATTATTTTTTCCAGTTTTGAAATTATGACCGTTCTATTAATTGAGATCCGAGTAGAGCCTCCCTTGGTAAACAACGTAGGTCAATACCTTGGTGCATAGAACGATTAAACAGGAAATTCAATGCGATGTCTTTGTGATTATTGATTCTAAACCTTTTTAAAAAAAATAGGACGAAAAATTAGACCAAGGATCAAAAGAGAGAGAGAGAGAGAGAGATAGAGAGAGAGAGAGAGAGAGAGAGAAAGAGAGTGAGAGAGAGAGAGAAAAAAAAAAGAGAGAGAGAGAGAGAGAGAGAGAGAGAGAGTGAGAGAGAGAGAGAGAGAAAGAGAGAGAGAGAGAGAGAGAGAGAGAGAGAAAGAGAGAGAGAGAGGAGAGAGAGATGCGAAGAGAAAAAGAGACAAATTCTTGGGTCCGCCGACCGCTCTGATATCGATACAACATCCGCTAACTAAAATAATAGCCCGTTTGATGAGCTGTAGGTTGGGGGCGGGCGGCACGCGCCCTCCTTGATCACTGTTCAGAGTTAAATATTCTTCCGGATCAGGGCGATTTGTGATCCGCTCTACGGTACGTTTGCTTTTCTTTACCGGCGTGCGCGCAACCAACCCCCCCCCCCCTCCCGCCATTTCCCGGCCTCCCGCTCCTTCGTTCGTCTTGCGTGAAATGAGCGGGAACGTCAGACGAGACTTGGATTGGAAGAGGTTAGCGGTGAGGGGGGGGGGGGGGGGGCTGGAGAGGAGGGAGATGGAACGTTTGAAACGGTGGAGAACTGCAAGTTCAGACGTGCGTAATCTCTGATAAGTCGACCCGACGCGACTGATTCCGAGTCTCCGCGCATAAACGGGTGGGGAGTGTGGAGGAATAATCCTTGAAGGGGTGGGTTTGTGTGGAGTTACCACAGAGTTGCCTATTTCTTGAGGACTCTTTCAGATTTTGGAATTCCGTGCCGGGAATTTTGTGTGCACCGAGAGAAACGGTATCGGTATTCATCTGCACCGACAAATGTTGGAGAAATCCTAACCTAACCTAACCTAACCTAATCTAGCCTAAACTTGAAGTGAATCGAGAGAGAATTCGAGGACCAATAAATGTTTGGTACAGACGGTCTTGTCACTAAATGATTGGTGAGCACCTAAGGGTCCTAAGGCCATTTGAAACCATACACGTAAACACTCACCATCTAACGTCTTTCGGGGACCGTGTGGCCCGAAAATTTATTGGTCCCAGAATCCGTAAGGATTATCCCATACGGACGTTGGCAATGGGGCTGTTGCTATAAGCGATTTAATAGTCGATTCTGGTGTATAAAACTCCTAAAATAACGATGGTAGCAGTAAAAACTTCCGAAAACCACTCCTAAACTCGATAAACGCTTTTATTAGCGCGAGCGGAATGGTGGCTGAGGGTAGTAACAATGGGAGATTCCCATCCAACAGCACCTTGTGACTCCATCAAGTTAGGGACAATAAAGAGACAATTTTCATTTGGCACCGGTGTCACTAGGTGTTGCGGTACTACTCATTGGATGTTGATCATCACTCTGATGACTATAATTACTCTGTGAATCATCCTTGTCAGCATAGAGAGAGTGACGAAATTAAGATAGGAATCTCCCATTGTTACTGCCATCGGCCCCCATTACGCCCTCGCAAATAAAATCTTTTATTGAGTTTAAGAGTGGATTTCGGAAGTTTTCAGTGCTGCCATTGTTATTTTTCGAGGTTTTCACACCAAAATCGAATGTTAAATCGCTTATATAGCAAAAGTGTGCAACAGCCCCATTTGTCATGGTTGAAGAATATTGTTTTACTT
This sequence comes from Trialeurodes vaporariorum, assembly GCA_011764245.1. Lineage (NCBI taxonomy): Eukaryota > Metazoa > Arthropoda > Insecta > Hemiptera > Aleyrodidae > Trialeurodes > Trialeurodes vaporariorum. Next base: position 25,840,308 of record VMOF01000369.1, on the reverse strand, counting down.
TCAGTAATGATCTTCCCAAAATTGAGGGGTCATTCACCTACATTTTTCGGTGCTATGTCAACCCGAATTTTGGTTAGACATCTGTAACTTTGCTTTCAGTGCAGACTCACCGCTGATCTTCCAGGCGCAACACGTAGACAAACGAAACGCCCAACTAAAAATGGCAAGAATTCCAATAAAAAGTTTCAAACCAGGAATTCTGGCAGATTTCGGGAGAATTCTGTTCTCTTAAAGTTGAACTCTGGCCGTTTTGGCGATAAATTCTTAGTCATGAGCAGGGCATCGGACCGAACCGAACCGTGAACCGCTCCGAACCGCTGAATTTACAAACCGCGAACCGAACCGCGAACCTTTTTTCCACTGAGGCGGAGAACCCGAACCCGAACCGAACCGACTGGCTGAACCCGGTTCGAACCGGTTCAACGGCTTAGAAACGAGGTCTTGAAAAAAAACCTGTAAAGGGAAAAGAGCAAAAAGTTTGAGCATTTACTCTGTGATTACTGAGTAGGTACTCGATGGATCTCAAAATCGCAAACTTTTCGCATAGAAAGATTACACAGAGTCACGCATCTAAACTAGTTTGAAGCAACTGAAGGTTGATTGGTCTGCTGATTCGTTTGAAGTTGAGGGTCTCAAAAGTCTGTGGCATGCCGAGTCACGTGATACGCGGGTTGCAGTCAGCGCCCACTTGCTACAAACCAGGTGATTTCTACGTGAGACTGCGGCTAATGCATTTTGAGAAAACGAAGGTAGTCACGGTAACAGTAATTTTCTGAGAAAAGAAAGAAGGGGAAAATATTCTGGTTTGAAGTGAGAAAATATTCGAACTCGACCAAATTTTCTCCGAACCGAACCGCTCCGAACCGGTTCACAAATGTCTGAACCGGTTCGAAGCGGTCCGGAAAGTCGCGTGAACCCGAACCGAACCGCGAACCTTTTTTTTCGTGAAGTGTGAACCGCGAACCGAACCCGAACCGATTTTTTCTGCGGTCCGATGCCCTGGTCATGAGATTATATTCTGGTAAAAAAATGTTAGATTAATTGATAAAAATTGACAGAATATCCAGCCAAAACTCTCCCGAAAACTACTAGAATTTCTTTTTTGGAGACTTTTTTTCAGAATCCTGCCCCTTGTGATAAAAAAAAATTTCTCGAGAAGATTAAGGGGACATTGCAGTGAATTTTTGACTTTTTTTCATTTTTCTGTTTTTTAAATTTTCTGATAGAGGGCTTTTCGCTGAACAAACTGATGTATAACATTAAATACTTTTTTCTGGGCTGACTATTTTTAATTATTTTTCGAAATGAATGAATGATTTCTTTTTGGGAAAAAAATATATTTATTTATTTTCCCCCCTTTTTTTAAAACTGCATTTCCCGCAAGTTTAATTTTTCTGACTAAAGGTACACTTTTCTCAGGAACTAAGAGAGCTAGCTTCAACATTTTTTTTTGAAATGTTCAGAATATCAAGGACTTTATGTGGAACTAGAATCTTTAAAAATTTTGACACAGTTTTTTTTCCTGGAGAGCCTCAAACCACTAAAAACTCATCATTTTTTCCATTGAAAGTTGAACTTTCACAAAAGTACAATTGCAGTCAAGCAAAATTCAAACTTTTAGTTCCAGAGCTTCTAAACACGTGAGTAATTACCCCTGCAAAGTTTCAGACTGCTACTCCTTACCATTCTTGAGAAAAGTGTACCTAAAGTCAGCTGTATTTTACATGTATTTGATAGACACAGCAATGTCCCCTTAATTCAGCGTACTGTTCTTTTGATAGGAGTGTAAAATGTGCGTATTTCATACACGGGAAAGTCATAAGAACTTTGAGCTGATTTTTCTCTCCGAGGAGTTAGTTAAAGACATTTCAAATGTTCTCATCGTTATTACAGCAACATTTTACGCCGGAATTAATAGACCGTTTGCCCACAGCAAAACCTTACGGCAACTCCATTGACCTCAGTTATATTGCCATAGCAAAAGTTTCCAACCAACCCATCCTATCTATTTTGCGATGCTCATAAGGTTTCGAGCTTCACGGAGAATAAATGAGAAGAGAGTCAGAACTGCGTGCATCAAAGCATGTGAGGGATAAGTTAAATGCTCCCCCCCACCCCCACCCCCGCCCACCCCACCAATGCCTCAATCTTCTGCAGCATATATGTTTTAGCAGCCGGGGCTGAATAAATTTGAAAAGCGCACAGAGGGTACAAATGACCGATTTGGCGGTCAAAAATCAGAAAATTCAAACTGCCTTTTATCTTTTAAAAGGGTCCAGGACTAAATTTTACCCTCGGTTAAACCACTAAAAAGAAATAATTCTAGTTGTTAAATGCACACATAGAGAGTTTTTTTTTTTTTTTTTTTTTTTTTTTTGGAAGTTTAAGTGTCCTCTTTCGCCAACTAGGGCCCAACAGACGAAATGGAAGAGAGAAGAAGAAGGAAAGATGATAGAGAGAGAGAGAGAGAGAGAGTTAGAGTGTTAGTTATATCCATGTCCTTCCGAGATGACTAGATCTGAGACCGTCAAATCTTGTCACCTCGGCCGGGATTCGAACCCGAGACTTCTGGGTTAGTGGCCAGTTGCGCTGACCACCAGACCACGGAGGCCGACCATAGAGAGTTGAAAGCTAGTTCAGCTTCGAAATATTAATTATTTAAAGTGATTTAAACTTGCTGATTTTTTTTTCCGCCAAAACGCTAATTTTTGTCCATTGTGCGGCCCGAGGATGAGAAGAAAGAGGATGAACTATATGTGTAGAACATGATTTTCTGCGTGATTCTACGCTTTCTTCATATCGTCATGAGGCTCACATCTCCGCGTATTATGGTAAGTAACGCCCGCGTTTCGGATGTTATATGAAAACAAAACTTACAAGCAGTGTTGTCAGATATGGTGATAGAAAATCGCGCTTACTGTATACGTCCACACTGAAATGGTAACGGTCGGAAAATATTCGACATATTCGGCAACGCTGCTTGCAGGATCCGTAACGAGACGCAGAATGGGGATGGTGGGAAAGGAGACGAGCTTTTTAGATTCGTTTATGCTCATAACGAAGTTGCCGGGTGTTAGACAAAAGAATTATCGGAGTCTCAATCATAGATTATGTAGACAAACAGATATATGGCAGAAAGCTGTCTCACCCGCCGCGCCGTCTCTTATAGTAAAAGACGGTTGAAACGTCAGCCGTGATACTACCCTGTATAATGAGGGAATCGAAAAGATTACTGGAAACAGGCATGCGAAGATTAGATATTGCATATTTTGTAAACGTGCTACCGAAAATATTACGGATTCGCTGATTTTTGTAATTTTTGTCGACCCCCTCTATATTATGTACGCCAGGTTGTAAGTACACATACATGTAACCGCATTTCAAGTATATTTGTTCACTGAATAATTTAAATTTGAGGATATAACGAACATTGAAATAAGAGGCTCAGCATTATAACCCTTTGAATATAACACGGAATATTTGAAGTGCCGTTGTTCATTAAGAGAATCTGCTAGGACCCCTATTAAAATGGACAGAACTTTTTGCAAAACTGTGTACATGTAATCGCATTCCGAGTATTTGTTCACTGAATAATTTAAATTTGAAGATATGTCTACGAACATTAAAATATGAGGCTCATCATTATAAACCCTTTAAATAACAAGGAATTAGAAATGCCATTGTTCATTAAGAGAATTCGCTAGGACCTCTATTAAAAGTTTAATCTTTGCGTCCCGTAGGTATTTTTTACATTTTTTTCCTATCCATTTAAAATTATTATTTTCTTTTATATTTACTAAGATAGGATTTCAGGGACAAGAATCATAAATGTAGAAATGAAAACATTAATCTTGGGGTTTTTTTTCCTCGTAAAATTGAGACAACACAAGAAAATATATGATTCAGGATACACTGAAAAAAAAAGTGCTGAATTTAACTATTTTATAGTTAAAAGTATGGACACCACTTAAAAACTGTTATAGTTTTACTTTTTAAAATAGTTATTATAAAAATAGTTAAATTAACACGACATGCGGAGGTAACTTAACTATTTTAAATGGTCGAACTAACAGTTTTTAAGTGGTGTCTATACGACTAACAATAAAATAGTTAAATTCAGCACAGTTTTTTCACTGTAATCAAAAAAATTAATAACTCACGCTCGTACATTGATTCTTCTTAGTTTATCGATTTTGCGTTACAAAGATACTACGATTTTTTTTTATCAATAGCGTCTCCAAAAGACATTTCTAGTGGATAGGGGGAAGGGAAATTTGACTCATTAACATTCCAAAATCAACCACTGAGAGGGAGAAAAAAATTGCTTCAAAATCAACCTTATATTTATCAAAAATATTTTAGCTCTGGTTAGTAGTTGTTTCCGGTACGATACTAAGGTGGAAGTGTGAGCATGGGAACTTAAAGGTATATAGTTACTGCAGCGAGTGCTGCCATACTGGTACATGGTTTATAATGTCGAGACACACCCTTATTCACAGGATGAATTTCATATAGAAAAAATTAAACGGAAGTTGTGTTTGAAGAACATCGCCTTCAATTAAGCGAGTATGCAAAACGAGCGTCGGCGCGCAGGAATAGTTGCATCAAGGAGCGCCGTTCACTTACTCCTGTGTTTCCTCTTTCAGCGATTCTGATCGTATCTGTTCCAAACGATTACGACGAGGACACTGCACGAGCATCTCAAACAATTTTTAAACTAATACGTACTTCTTCGTAAAAGCAGCACACTTATTGTTTTCACGGCCCCTTCCGGCTAAAGTCTCAATTATTGAGCTCGAAAATCATTGAATAGCGAAGGAACAAGAATGTTCCGTTATTGCCACCGATTGATCTTTCAATGCAGTCTTACGAACGAACAAACAAACAAACAAAAAAAGAAGTTTTAAAGATTGGAAAATTACTCAGCGAGTGAAGAAAAGAAAATTAAAGAAAAGCAGAGACTGCTTCATTAGCAAGTTGACTTTAATTTTAATTTTAAAAATGAGTTCCTATCGGGTTGGATATCTTGAAACTTTATCGAGCTGTAGGCAACTTACTTTTTTCAGCCAGGTTCAATTTTTTATACAAGGCTGTAGAAGAGTTTTTATTTCCTCCAAGTTTCCTTTAGAAGTTTACAAGCAATGATACGTAAATGAATTTACCATTTTTAATACACATTTTTAACACTTTTACATTGTAATATTTTTAATACTTTTTACTTCCGATGCGTGAACGATAATACAAATTGATTTTAAAACAATGAATAAGTGTTTCTTAGATATAACTTTTATATAGGATAGATCAATACATCTTCTAAACATTTAGAGGTTTTTTTGCTCCCCCCCCCCCCTCCGGAAAAAAATTGAAAAAGATAAACTTATAAGATTAAAAAGAAAAAAAGAAACAAGGGCTTAGTTGGACGTTAGTACATCCGCCGAACTTTTACGAACTGTGCTTTTATGGGGAAGGGGTCCAGAGGGCACATCCTTGGGAGAAGGAGGATTTTCCTGCAGCGGCAATATATGTCAATATTATCTCTCTGTCTCCTCGAAACCTAATTTTTAGCTTTTTCATGGTATAGATATATTCAATCATTTTTCATGCAAGGACTCAAAAAGCCGCATTCACGCACCTCAATTAACATACGAGAACCATCATATTGCACAAAAACAAACATGAAGGGCATATTTGAAATTTTTTTCGATGGAGATACTCAAAACTGCGCCCATAAAATGATGGACTCAATAGGTACAGTGCGTCGTCATCTCAAGGGACTCAATAATCAACACACACAAAAAAAGCCTGGGTACTCTCCCTCCCAAAGTTTACGTCCTATGCAATAGTTGGGAAAATATCGTTACGATTAGGGAAAATTTAGACCAGAAGTTGTGGGAACATTCGACAACTTTGGTGTCTTCTCCAACTTGGAGTCTGAAATCCCAAAAAAGTTGGAGACATTTCCCCCGCAAAGTTGAAAATATTTCCTCAATTGTTTCCGGTGTCATAGGACGTAATCTTTTGGGAAATAGTCCGAACAGTTTTCTATTTTCGTGTGAGGTCTACGTTGATCAAATCTATTTATTCAATTTTTAACGAATGAAAAAGGGAAAATAACTCATATGCTTTTATTCCGGGTTATTAAACAAAAAATATAAAAAAGAGCAAAAGACAAGCGTCAGCATGCGCTGAAAAGAGACTTCTATCCTCGTAGTGAGTTTTTTTTTCTTCTAATTAAAAATGAAAATAATAGGACGACGTTACCCACTCTTAGAATCATTGAGGGGTGGTTGAACTTGTGACAATTGTAGTTTCAAAAACCTCTTTCTCGCGACCTTGTTGAATCGGATCGTTTTTCCGAGAAGGCGAACGAAGCTCATGATATAACTGTCAGGTGAGACGAGCATTGCCAAATTGTGTCACAAAAATTATCAACAATGTTCTTCGTTGCGAGAGTAAACGAGAGAAAAATGGCAGGGTGGATACAGGCGTTTGCCTTTCTCCCTCTCCTCTCCCATTTGAGCACAAGTGTTAGTAAAGGATAGCGAAGGGGGCCATCACATGACTTTGGACCCTTCCTATGTCCTTTTCTAATGCTCGAATTCAAATGGGAGGAGAGTGAGAGAAAAGACAGATTCCTGTATCCGCCCGTGTCCGTGAGGCGAAACCGGCAACGCCCGGCGAGTAGAGTGCAAACGAGCTGCACTCATCATCCTCTCAGTCCTCACTTCAACTTTTGACTTTTTCCCACCTCTCATCAAAAGCTCTGGAAGATCCGCAAGAATACTAACGATGTCGGATTTAACCTAATTTGCATTGAAATGAGACGCTTTGTGCCCTTTATGGGTCAGTTTCACGGATTCCACTTTCGATGGTCGCTGAACCCTTTCAGCGTCAAGTTTATCAGCCAATTCACCATGCGTTCATTCAAATTAAGTGGACACGTAAATTTGTCTACGCAGCGGCACTTGTTTTTGCCTATATAATAAATTGAAGGCGCTGTTTGGAGTTTTCTTTTGTAATGGCCACTATATGCAACATTCTTTTATATTAAATATGATGAATGATGAATTCGAAATGTATGAAACGGATTAAAGTGAACTGATGTTAAGAAGCTGTTTTCGCAAAATGAGGGCGAACGATTTGAAAGGGTGAGACATCAATACTGCGATACAGATTGATGAATATATGTATATGTTACAGGACAAACCCGATTTTAGGCCAAACTAGTTTGTCCTAGGCCGAACTAGTTTGGCCTGAGCGGAACAGGCAAAACTAGTTTTGCCTAGGAAAAACTAGTTCGGCCTAAAATTCTCTAGGCCAAGCCGGTTGGGCCTAGGACAAACTAGTTTGGCCTAAAATTCACCAGGCCAAACCTGTTCGGCCTAGGCCAAACTAGTTTGGCCTAAAATTCTCCAGGCCAAACTGATAATGTGCAGGCCGAACTAGTTCGGCCTGAAAATGTTCAGGCCAAACTGATTATGTGCAGGACAAACTAGTTTGGCCGGAAGTGACGACGCAGGACAAACTAGTTGGGCCTAGGAAAAAGTAGTTTCGTATAATGTTCGCATTTTCTTATGACAAAAAAGGAAAAAGTAATATTTAAAAACTCAACGTCGGGATTGGAATCGAACCCAGAACCTCCGTTTCTCTGGGCAAGATCCGTGACCATTACTCCACGGGAGTTCTGATAAGTGCACCCGAGATATCTGCGGGAACTTATTACTTTTTTACATTATTAAGGAGCACATCTCTATCTCATTATGAGTCTTGAGTTATTTCTGCCGAGTGATCTGTTTACATTGCGTCAGTTTCAATTATTGGATTAATGGGAGTGTTAGTGCAGTACTGCAATCGAGTTAAAAGCAGTTTAAAGGAGGATTTTAGGCAGCATTTTTAACGTAAGTTTTTAAGTCATTATTTTTTACGTCCGAAGTTACCACAGTTTTAGAGAATTTTCGGATTGCAGATATTTTTTGTCTAAGAAGCTAATGCAGTTAGCATGCCCTATACTGGCTGAGATGAAGAATTATCAAGTGTTAATTATAGTGTGATTATCAATTTAAATGTTAGATGTTTAGTTGCTAACTTGTATTTTAGTTGCTTTGACAAATGCAAAACATATTATGTTAACTTTTCAATTGTATTTTTTCATGTACTTTTAAAAATTTTTAAATATTGTGTACTTAAATTTTTTCATTAATTTCACTGTTTTTAGCTTTTTTATTAACTAGAATTAATAATTTATCTGAAATAAAGTTTCTCCTCCGTAATTAGTTCAATCATTCGCCTTATTTATTCATCTGCCGCAGCAAAATATAATCCAATTGGTCTAGCCTAACGTTTTTTAGGCCAAACTAGTTTGTCCTAGGCCCAACCAGTTCGGCCTAAAAATGTTCAGGCCAAACTGATTAAGTGCAGGCCAAACTAGTTTGGCCTAAAAATGTTCAGGCCAAACTGATTATGTGCAGGACAAACTAGTTTGGCCTAAAATTCTCTAGGCCAAACCTGTTGGGCCTAGGACAAACTAGTTTGGCCTAAAATTCACCAGGCCAAACCTGTTCGGCCTAGGCCAAACTAGTTTGGCCTAAAATTCTCCAGGCCAAACTAAATCTCCTTAAAAAAAACAGTTCGGCCTAGGCCAAACTAGTTTGGCCTAAAATCGGGTTTGTCCTGTAACATATATAAATATATATTAATTTAGATTATAGAGGGGTGATTACAACGACACAAGTTCACTAAAGCTTGTTATTATAATAACACTTGCAATCTGAAAAAAGCTACTTCGTACATTTGAATCTAACAAAGAATATAAAATCGATTCAAGGGAGTGCAGTTGTATTGCACTGTGCATCCTCCAACAACGACACAAGTTCACTAAAGCTTGTTATTATAATAACACTTGCAATCTGAAAAAAGCTGCTTCGTACATTTGAATCTAACAATGAGTATAAAATTGATTCAAGGGAGTGCAGTTGTATTACACTGTGCATCCTCCACTACTCGACCTTGATGGTGGCCGAATGAGCGCGGGTCGAGGTGAGGGAGTCCCATCTTATCGAGACTTTAAATGCTGAGCAAAGTGATTCATCTTAGACCCCGTAACTAGATGGGACTCTCCCATGTCACTTGCTCATTCAAACGCCATCTTTAAAGTATGTTAAACGCAATTTGTTGGGTTTTGAAGAGGATTTTGAGACTTTTTGGTGCTTTGAAATGTATTTGAAAATCGATTTTGGTTAATTTTCCAATTTGAACTCGAAACTCCTATAGCGCGAAATGAACAAAAATGAAGAATTTTGGCGCAAACTAGAGGTCGATATCGCATTTTTTTGCCGAGTCATTGATGCTTATTTTATAAAAAAGGCTTGACTTCAAAATGTTGCTGGATAAAAATGTGAAACATTGTGCAAGTTTATATTGCAGAAACTTTCTCCCTAAAAGGTCTTTTTTAACCTCTTGTTTTTGGTTTTGCCAGGTTTTGCCCGGAATGTATTTAAAATTACCTTTTTCCATTTATCAAGTGCCTAGCTGAAATTGAGATTTTTTTAACGTCATGATTTTTTTTTACGTAATGAGTCTATAGAATAGTCTTAAATGCATGAGGAAAAAAAAAAGTTTTGGTATGAAAGTGAAGTGCTTACCTTCGAAAACATCACCCAAAATTCCCGAAATGATTGGATGCACCAACGCTTATTCGTGATGGAAAATATTTACCTATTAATAATAGAGCACCGAGCGGTGAAAAATAGAGGGTGACTTGGACCGACGCGACGCTCACTTCCATGATGTCCTATTGACAGTAGATCAACTTTGGGGTCCTGACGCATCTAGTACGCTATAGGACAGTTACTTAGCACTAAGAAACTGTAAATATTTTTATTTTTTGATGAAATTTGAATATTGGGTTTTTGGCCAGGTTTTTGCTGCAAATACTCCTACATGCGTCGCGAAAATTTACGCTTCGGTTGCTTCGATCTTTGTTTACGATAATGGCAGAGTCGCGATAAAGCGCGACGAGAAATTCTCTATCTCTATCTTTTCTCTATTAAAACACGTATGTTAAACAAGGATGGACAAGTGGATAAACCCCCCTCTTTCGCTATCTTTGTTTAACTTATACATTCAAAGGAGCAATGAGAGAGATAGAGAAAATCCTGGTTGCGACATTGGCAATGGCAAGTATGTGACCGAGCCGATGTTCGAGCAGGTGTATAGAATCGACTTGAACAAAAACAACACGAGAGAAACACCATCATAGAAGAGAGCCAGATCGCTGATGGTTATCCTTTCTCTTGCAAATCTAAGAAGAAAAATAATGATACAAGATCGCATGTATCCGTTGGCATTTGTTCGAGGAAATTGAGTGTTATAATACGGACGAGGAAAGCTATTCAGTGTGTTGCAGATCATTACAGTTTCAGTCATCGCCGTCAGAACGAGAAAGATAAGATTAGGAAAAAGGGGGAATTGTAGGTATCAGGTACCTATCTTTCGCTATGGCAAAGAATAAAAATGTGCAATAACCCACAAGAATAGAATATTAGTTCACTTCACACACTCACACACAACACTCACATATCTGAAAACTCTCAGAGAAAGTATAATAACTGTAATTTTGCGTCGAGTGTATAGACACATATAAACATCAGCATCGGTTTTTTGTTTTTTTCCCCCGCACCGGTTCGTTCCTTAATTTTTGAAACACTTTCCAGGTAAAAGGAACCGACTCAACAGCTTATTGCTTTGGCATCAATTTCAGTGCCACCATTCTTATATTTCTTTAGCTGTAATATTATATATGAATGAATCGATAAACCGGCGGAAATTTAATAATAGAATGTGCGGCTGTAAGATCTCTCCGTATACTTACCTATTCTAGTCGTCCGATCCATCTCCCATGGCGAAGGAGGGAACCATGTACTGGAGAAAGTTGCGCGCCTAGTCCGAGTGAAGGTTGCCAATTGATATTGTCGTTTGCCGTTTTTCTCTCGTAAAGAACCTACGAAGAAGTATCGAATCTATCATTCATTGCAGGCTTTCCACAATCTTCTCCGTTCCGTCAAAATAAATATACTAGTTTGTAAATGGATCTGTTTCGTACTTTTAATACAGCCATTTGGCGCACTGATTCTCATACGTGGCATTTGGGGAGGGGGGATTACGGAACCGGAGGCGGACCTAAGCCATCCCCCATAAATAAATTTAAGGAAGCGGGTTCAGGAGGTGGCTACCATACTTTTGATTCGTATAGTGATGACAAAAAAACAAAAAAAGGAGGTCATCACGTTCAAGCCCACCAACTTTGACACCCAAAAACCTCGCGGTGGTACTAAATATAAAGATGACTCTTCCGTCAGCAATTTTGTTTCGTTTGGTTCCTTTTGGCTCTTGTTTGAGGATATTGCTCGAGATATAAGAACAATAACCCCATGCATTATTTGAACTATTTGACCAAATCCAGTATATTTTATAGGTTAGAAAAACTGCGTTTGTTTACGATATCTGGTTAGATTATAGATAGTGTGTGTTTCAACGCTGTTGATGATTGTCAGTTGCTCTAATTCAATCTGAATTCAAATCTTTGCATTCACATTAAGCCAAATTTTCAATGAGTTTGAATAGATTTAGCCTTTCATTTTGCGACTAATTTTGTTTGCTTAGCATTTGTACGTACAGTACCAGTAATATTTTTTTTTGCAGTTTACAGAGATGCAAACCAATAGCAATACACCGATGGGGTTTTGAAATTTTTTAGTACAGGAGATTGAAGAGTTGATACTTGCATATAAGAACCTGGAAAAACGAAGCTAAAAAATCACATGATTCACTCTCAGAATCTGGCTTAGTGGTAGAGCGATGCAGAGATATTTTAGGCCGAGATTCCTGTCTAATTTGAGACATGTATCTCTGTGTTTCCGTACAGAAAGTGGCAAATTAGACAGGAATCTCCCGTGACCTGCGTTGCTCCGTCATTACAATCTTGCCGTTACAGCTGTTTTCTGAGTTTACTACTAAATTTTACACTTTTTAGTGTGATTTTCGCTGGTTGCTAAAGCAGGTCTATAACTATTCTTTTGCTAATAGCAAAAATTTGCGAGAGCCCCATTTCTATAGCAAGCTATGTGCACCCAGTGGCATTTCCTCTGTGGAAGCTAGGGAAAGCGGTGCGGCGCATCCCTTGGATCCAGAGAAAGGATTTTTTTTTTTTTTTTTTTTTTTTTTTTTTTTTTTTTTTTTTTTTTTTTTAATAATTCCACGCATTGAAATTGGCGCATTAATTACCTAAAAATAATAAAAATAATTACAAAGACAGCTCTCATAATCTCCCGAAAAGAACAATTTTATCAGTTATCTAATAAGCGAAAATGCCGAACTTTGAGATTTAACTTAGATGTATTCCGATGTTTGAAGTGCTTATAAAAATGCGTTTTTCCAAAATTTTACGAGGGAGGCCTCTGGACCCGCCTTAATTGAGGGTGAGGCGGGGGCCCCTAGGACCCCCCTCCGATGGGAAATTTCCGCTCAGCTTCCCGCGACTTTTAAGTCACGACACACCACTGCGTTTGCACCACTTCTGTACTAAAGACAGAAGCTTTAGCTGCTACCGGCGTACTTATGATATCAGCCTCAAAAACCAATGAAAAATAATCATTTTTCAGGAGGTTTTGCACGTATTCACCTTAATTATAATCGATTATTCATTATAGATTCAAACGAGAAAAGAAATCGACCGTTTGTTCTCAAAATGCCCATCAAACATGATTCATGAGTAGAGGGCGGATTATTCCGTTCCATCTGGCAATGTTGTATTCATCGGTGATGAGCTTAAAATGTTATTCTCCCTTTCTTCCCGGTATTTTTCAAGTCGTACCTCGGATTCGATTCCTGTGAGGAACACTCTTGATGTCTATAATACACCGCCAACATCACCAGTACCTCCTTTCCCTCTTAATATTTACACCCTTTAAGATGTTAGACCTACCCTCAAACACAAGCTTTATATCCCCTCCCTTTCAAGACTTCGCCTGCCTTGCGCCTTGGCTCAGAATCGTAATGTTTTATCGGTATGAGGCCGATTGGAACCGGGCATTAAATTAAATGGAGAGGGAGTTGTTTCGACGTAAAGAGTAGCTTAGAACGTGTCTGAGATGGAGAAAGAAATGGGTGTAATATAAGTGCCTTCAATCTCATGGATAGACAAAATATTTACTGCCTCGGGATCGAATTTTTCTGATCGCGTTCATAGGTTACTTTAAGCCAACAGTTATGGCATTAGCTGCGTATCGCGGCCGTGCTTGAATTTTCTAAGCGCCTTAGATAAAATGCATACCGTATCAAGTTCGTGCGTGTTTGATTATTTTATACACGTCGCATTATTTCATTTAATTAAGGTGGTTTCACATCCCACGTCGCTTATTTAAGTGATTTTCATCCACTATAGCGCCACCAGTCTCAAACAAATTTTTACCTGGCAAAAAAATCAATGTCCGAAAAAAGTCCCAAAAAAGTCCTTATAACGTCCCTATTATAATTTTTTTTAAACGCCATTTGGCAAAACATTGGAAGTCCTATGGACGTCCAAAACAGAGTGAATGCAATCTCCATACCCATCTAAGTCATGGGACGTTATGGGGATTTTTAAAATTAAAGCCTCGAAGAATGTTAAGGCGTTATTTGGAAATGGTGAATGTCCGAAGAATGTCCCCAAATAATTGTAAAGAATTCTAGAATAACTTGAGGACATTCTTCGGACATTCACCATTTCCAATAACCCCTTAACATTCTTCGAGGCTTTAATTTTAAAAGTCCCCATAACGTCCCATGACTTAGATGGGTATGGAGATTGCATTCATTGTTTTGGTCGTACATGGGGCGAGCAATGTTTTGCCAAATAATGGCGTTTAAAAATTATTACAACAGGGACATTATATTATGAGGACTTTCTAGGGACTTTGAAATTTTTGCCGGGTATATACTTTGATAGCTTGAAAATTTTTCCCGGGACCAAAAATCAAAAAATCGAGCAAGCCATGCGTGCAAAAAAAAGTGTGTCCAAAGGACTCGCATAGCTTGATATTCTATTGCTCAATATTTTTTTTTTTTTTTTTTTTTTTTTTTTTTTTTTTTTTTTTTTAAACAATCCAAATAAAATTGGTTGCGATGACAATGAAACCGGCACGCACTCAAAAGCCTAAATGTAGCAAAATGTTTGTTCAACCACTTTTTTTTTTTTTTTTTTTTTTTTTGAAATCGCAATCGATTTTGTTTGGATCAAGTTAAAAAAATCAAGCAAAACATTACGTGTGTCCAAAGGCCTCAGTTTTTTCGATTATTGGACACAGAAAAAACATATTAGCCATCGAAGTCCAAATCTGCGTAAAGAATCCACTAAACTTAAAAATTTTCAATTTTTAGACGAAGGAACGTTGATAGTGGACATTTCAAAAAAATGTTTCATTGAGTGCCTTCAACTGACGATGTAGGCAAAATCAAGCTCCGTGAGGTAGGAATATTTATTATCTCCTCGTTTAATATTTGAACTGCACGATGAGTCAACTGATTAACTTTGAACTTGGAACACAAAGAGTTAAGAACTTTATTGGTTTTAATGGAGTCTTAATTGAGATCCAGACGAAGCCCAAAACCAGTGGCGTAGCCAGGAAGTTTTCGAGGGGGGGGGGGGGGGGGGGGGGTGTCCATAGGTAACAATATGGACACATTTCTCTAAAAGCGCTAAAATTTACCTTTTTATAGGGCAAATGTTCGTGTCACCCCCTCTTCTACGCCACTGCCCTACACTTAAGTCATTGGTTATGAGTTCAAAGTTCAAACGACTATTTTCGGGTTTGGTCTTGATATATGACTCCCATTTTCGAAGCAACAGCACAAATGCGGTTCCAGCAATCTGGCAACTGTGTATCATTCCCATTTGAATGCATGAGAAACAATCGATTAGAAAAAAGGTCATGCCCCCCCTCAAGAATCGATTCTTTCCCATTCGTTCAAATGGCATGAATTCATGGTTGCCACATTGCTTGATCCGCCCATGCAACAGCATACAGGGTGCAGCCAGAGCACCCGTACCAGGCATTTTTCTCGAAAACTACTGAACCAAATGATTTGAAACAAAAAAGTCAGATAGGAAATTGACCCCAAATTTTGCATTTTTGGTATTTTCAAAAGCCCACGACAGCCCCTTGGGGCGTATTTGGGGGGGGGGGCTTAAACACATTTTTCAAGTTTTCTCGAAAAAACCTCCAATAAAAGTATAAAAATTAGTTTATAATCTTAAAGTAGAGGCAAATGCCGACATTTAGGCTCGTATCAATATTTTCCAAAAAGCCCCAATTTTTTGAGTTATGGGGGATTTTTGGACATTTTTTGAATCGGCCCTTTTGGCCACCCTGTTGAGAATTTTTCAAAAATTATTACAGATTCTGAAAGAACAGATCAAGACCTTTCGATTGATGTGCCACACGTTACCTTAAAGTAGAAAGATAAGGTGTTTCTTGCCAAATCAAAATTTTGGGGCTTCAATTGCAGAATGGGTCTGTTGCAAACTTTTGCTACAACGATAAAGAGTGTTTCATGGTATGTAAAATCGCCCGAAAAGTCCATTGGTGGCATCAGAAAGTCAAAAAATGCATTAATAAACTCACAAGTGACGTTTAATATGAAATCCAAGATGGCGGTAAAATATCGAGCAATCTGTATGCATGCACCTTTAACATTCAAGGATTGCCAACGTTGACAACCTCACAGCTTCAGAGGTTATGTGTTTATTTACGTTGTGATTGGGTGTGATCGATATTGTGAGGTTGGCTATCCTTGGATGTTCGTGGTGCATGCGTACAGGTTGCTCGATATTTTACCGCCATCTTGGATTTCATTAAACGTCTCTTGTGAGTTTATTATCGCATTTCATGACTTTCTGATGCCACCAATAGACTTTTCACGCGATTTTACATGAGATTGAACATTCTATAGCGCTGTAGCAAAAGTTTGCAACAGACCCATTGGCGCGATTTCATGGTTTATTGGCATTTTCAATTCACCGATGATTCCACCGGTTCGCATCGAGAGATTACACAGTTCAGTTGAAATGTATGACTGTAATGTCTGGTCTGTGATCATTTCTCACCAGGTGGAATCACCATTAAAGTATTGAAATATCCGCAAATTTTCTAATCTTTTCTCAACCTTTTCTTTAAAAAAAAAAAAAAAAAAAAAAAAAAAAAAAAAAAAAAAAAAAAACACGGATATTTTGATACACTTAACGGTTGTCCCATCGATTGGAAAGAGATTGCAGATTCGACTGTTTCCGTGCATTTTCATAAATTGAACTAAACTATCAATATGAGTAATCTTTTGGTCTACTAATGAAATCGGTGAAATGAAAAATGGCATGAAATATGTAAACTTGCGCGAAGTAAAGTTCTGTTGCATGAAAAAGAATCATTGTCACAACAAGGAATCTTTTACTTACTTATAGCGCAGTAGACATTTTCCTTGGGTTAAAGAGATCCTCCCTTAGTCAATATTTCATTGTGTAGTTTCTTTAACACAAACAAAATACACCTTGGATGAAAGAGAGAATTCTCTGAGTGAAAGCAAGAGCTCTGTTCACAACTTTTTATTTTTTTTCTCGTGGTGCAATACGTATTGTAATTATCTGATGACACAATCTGGTGTAATATCTGCGGTTTCATCACAAGAATACCTACTCAAATGAGCAGTTGAATAATGGAAATATTCTGAAAGAGAAGAAGTCGATTCTCAGAAATCTCCGAGGGACCAAGATAATAAATACATTTCAGCCTTGGCATCCGACTTAAGCCTCATACAATATACATCTTAATTTACCGGTATCCTAATCCCCCAGAGAAGGTGAATTTTCATCAATTCCCTATCCCACAATAACGTGCAATTTCGTGGCTCCAGGATACATTGCATACAATATTTCTTTTTATCCCGTGTAATTTCTCAATTTCGCCCGCTGAGGCTGCGCTCGAGGAGCATAGGGTATGCAATCTGCAAAGCAGGGACGTACCTGAAAATGCGGTAAGGGGGGCTAAGAAATTGCGAATTCTCACACCTCAGCCTTCCTAGGTGCAGCGCAAGTAATTCCGAGGTGTAATCTTCAGTTTCTCTTTTTTCCCCTTTCCGTTGTTTTTTTTTTTTTGTTTTTTTTATTTATTTATTTTATTTTTTAATCTCGCGTTTCCCCCTGAATTATGTATATAACTCGGGCAACTCCAGCGGAAATTGCAGGTGATTGTTCTGAATAGAGAATGCAAAGCCATGCAAAATAGATACGTTAAAGGCATCAAAGCTTTTTTTCTTTTTTTTTCTGCATGACGTTGTTTACAGTTGTCTCCTTCCTCCCACTATAGAGGACGTCATCTAAGCGGCTGCTCAGTGGGGTAGCATTTTAGAAATTTTAGATTCGATGCGATATTACTGCCATCGATGCTTCCAAGGTTATTCTCAATACAATTAAATGTGTTTAATAGAAACAGCGTAAACAATTATCTCATAAATAAAGTGATCTTTGTTAACCCTGTATAACTATCGACTACCGGAGGTATTTGGTTTTAAATACCTTGAATCCTCAAGACGTCGGCCATGAAGTTAAATTGGTTCCCATTACCGACTTGATTCCGATTTCGATCTTTACACGTCCGATTACATTTGGTAATTAGGGTCCCAATAAGAGCCCTTTAGACGGTACATTGTAAGAGAGCCTTTGGATTGTGAAGATTGACAAAAAGTAGTGTGTACATATACTCGTGGAAGCAAAAATAATGACATTTTTAGTCAGAAGATATACACACTGGGAAAAAACCGACAGTCAAAATACAATATTCTAGTCATAATACCAGAAGCACAACGATATGTGAGCAACATATTTGATCAAAAAATTATGGTGTTGATACCAAGAATATGGTCGTAGAACTATAATTTCCTAACAAAATTCAAGAACTATGGTACAAACACTAGAATTCTGGTAATTGTACAATCCCTAACGTAGGTTCACATTGTCATGCCTCAAGTAATCTTTTTTTTTTCAGTGAAGTGAGATCTGAAGTTTCTTCCTTAAAAACCTGTAAGACCCTTCGACTATCACAGAGAATGTAATATTATGATTTATTCAACCATGGTTTTGTGAAAACTTTTCACCAAGATTTCATTCTTTTTTGTTTTTGGGTTTTTTTTTTTTCAACCGATAGTTATTGAAACTTGTGACACCGCGGTTTCGTTGCAATGTTCCCGTGTCATTTCAAACTATAGCTTTGGGTAGAATTTCAGAATTTTCGAAGTTAAAACTTCGACGACGATTCTTTCACTGTGCTTCGAAATGCGGCATACGACAACGCTCAAACGCGTCAAATACTCATTTCCGCATAAACTATAATATTCAAAACTGCGGCATTGTTGAATACATGCACCGGAACTCTTGATCGTCCACATCACAAGTGCAGTTTAAAATGGAGAATCGTATTGCACTCGCATTCATGCGGATTAAAATCCTGGAATCCATTAAAATCCTTCTTTAATCCTGCTGTGAAATCAGTTCTTGTTCATGGCTGAAGAGTTTCCACGCACTACGTTCAATCAACAATAAATTATGAAATAAGGCGATTTCAGGCGACGGTGGGAGAGGTGAAGGAGGATATAAGAGGAGAAAATAGAGGAGGGTACAAAACATGAGGTTTACTTGGAAAGAGAAGAATAATGAGAAGTCAGAATCATTGCTATCATTGTTATCATTGCTATGATTGGGGGGGAGACATTTTTTTTTTTTTTTTTTTTTTTTTCTTTCTTCGTAGAGAGCATAATACCCTTAAAACCTACTTCTCGATTTTTGGAAATATACCTAAAAGTGGAGTTTAATTTTTTCCTAGTGGGTCTGGCTGGGACCAAATAATGTTAGGTCCCGAACGTAACTTACGCACGATCTTGTGACGTGAGTAGGCCCTGTGATTAGTCGAAACCGCACGCAATTTAACTTGCGTACACTGCCAGGACATACATTTTTTGGTCCCTGCTGTGTACTTTTCCTACAGCAATACGACACATTCATTTCAACGTAAAACTCTGCGAAAATAACGATGCGCACATTAAAAACTTTAAAAATCTACTCAATAAATTGGGAAATCACTTCCATTTTAAACAACCCCGACTACCCGCTGATTTCAAAAATGATATTATTGGCTATATGTAACTCTTCCTAATTTTACGCTTAATCTACTTTTTTGCCGCTATAAAGTTTAAATTGTGAAAAAACTAGGATATTTCGATCAAAACTTAGGCCTAGTTTAAACTTGGCAGGTCAAATACTTGACGTCAGATTCTACACGTAATACGCTAAAAGCTGCTTGTTGGTCACTATTTTTCGTCACTAAGGGCGGACATCTATGTTGCAAAAGCGTAAAAATCGTGTACCTCGCACTATCCACTGAATTGAATAGGCTAATGCATCTACCTTGTGTATATTAATTTCTACCTTTGAACAGCGTAATCTTTTGGTCTGAAATTATCGGTGAATTGAAGAATTTTATTAAATAATACATATGTATACACGAAACGGCAGCCCTGAATAGGGGTAAGGGGGTATTTTCCCCCTCATTTGCCCTCCCTTCTTGCGCTTATGACTATTTCTTTCCTTTCCTTTGCACCCTCTTATATTTCCTTTTCCTTAACTCATCTTCTTCCTCTCCCGTCTCCTTCTTTTACAAGTTCTTTTTAAGTTCAGATGACAGAAAACAATCTTGTTTACAAAGCTTAGGCTCTAATTACTCGCGAGCCTATATTTCAGCTGCGTGTCTTGTACCATTTTTTTATCTTTCTTTTTTATCTTTTACTCGATGTCATGAGCGGCGGCTCGACCGTGGCGAGCGCATAGACAACCCGGAATTCGTGTAAAACCGCTCTCCAAAACCTCGAACTCGAATCCTCTACCCTGAATCAGGTTAACTTAAGTCTTATTTATTATGGTCATAAAACGTAATTAAATAGGTAGCTATTGGGCTAAGCATGCTCATTAAATTTATTGTATAAGTTTGCTGAATTATAAGAGGGCCCCCTCAACGAAATAAATTGCTCCGGATTAAATGCTGATTAATCGTTCCTTTTCTTTTCATTTTAACTCACTCTCCTTTCATCCTCTCTCTCCCTCCTCTCTCTCTATCTTTCTTTGACTCTCTTCTCTTTTATCTCTCCTTCAATCCTTCCCCTCCCATCTCTTGTTCTTCTCTTTTAAAATCTTGCCTCGTCTTTTCATGCAGCAGGTCGTGGGATAAATCACAGCCGTTCTTTGCAAAACGAGAAGTATTTAATTTTTTTTATTTTTTTTTTTTTTATTTAATGCACTTTAGAAGTTTTGAATTCAAAGCTCATACGCTTTGTAGTTTGAGCGGGGCGAATTGGAGGGGGGAACTCGATTTTGAATACGACCAGAAAAAAACGGTCCGGTTCTTCCGCGATGAATGAGACGCTCTCCCTCCATGGCAACTTCTAAGCTGTGAAAAATGTCTATGAGCCTCAAAAGGACTTCTTATACAATTAGTCATGTTTATGATTCAACCAGTCGTCTGTCATACCGTTCTTTTAGACCGTAAACTCCGGTTGAATTTGTCACCGTTATAAATGACACGTGTCCGCGGTTATGCACGATGCAAAACAAACTTCCTTAGACGTATTCTACGCTTC
Organism: Trialeurodes vaporariorum; assembly: GCA_011764245.1. Classification (NCBI taxonomy): domain Eukaryota; kingdom Metazoa; phylum Arthropoda; class Insecta; order Hemiptera; family Aleyrodidae; genus Trialeurodes; species Trialeurodes vaporariorum. Next base: position 25,819,596 of record VMOF01000369.1, on the reverse strand, counting down.
TCTGAGTTTTACCATGATGGAAAAATAATGGTGGGCGCATCCCGCGATTTTGTACCACGATGACCAGCGGATGACGTAGTACCTGCAAGGTACGCGGGGTTCGCGGGCATAAACAAAGTTTGAGGTTAGCCGGCCTCGGTGGCTGGGTGGTCAGGACACCTGACTGCCAATCCATAGGTCCCGGGTTCGAATCCCGGTAGTGGCAGCAGATTTTTCACTCGTCTTGTCGCTCGGTCTCCTTAAAAGTGGGTCCACGGCAAAGATTACAGTGGAAATCTGAGTGCTTTGAGCATGGATGTTTCAAGTCCCCTGTTGTCTTCTGACATTAAACAAACATTCACACACTGACATTAGTCTATAGTTGGCTGTAGGCTCCTTGACTGGAGTATAAGCCATAAAACAAGCAAAAAAAAAAAAAAAAAAAAAAAAGTTTGAGGTTATGTTCATGCCTCGCTCTTTCGATGATCGTGGAATTGCAGATTTGTCACGGGTACTAACCAAATATTTGAGATCAAGCTCTTTTTCTGACTCCTCGTTCAAAAATACATTGTTCGCCGCCTCAAAATAGTCGCGGTACACCTGATTTGGTAGCGGTACGTTCCGGTACATCTTCAAACGCCGCGCTCAGTTTGTACCGCGGTGATGCGCAAGATGGCGGCTAATAATGGGATGCACCCACCATTAGATTTCCATCATGGAGTTTTACATAGTCTGTGTTAAACTTGATCAGATAACAGTGATTTGATAACCCGCGGTCGCAATTAATTGTGATCCGCGGGTCAGGGGGCCACGGAGTATCGATAAGAGGATCGGGCCACGGTCTATCGAATATCGATATGGTGGCACGCAAGCCGATCCTTGAAATCATTGGATAAGGCTGGTAGAGTGGATAAATAAAGGGCTGCTATTGGTCTCTCTAAAGAGCTTATCAAAAAATCTACCTTTGTAACCATAAGTACCCCTCAGCTATATCGAATGTAGCGGAGGGATACTTGATCACAGAAGTAGATTTTTCGATGAACACTTAGGAGGGGCCAATAGCAGCCCTTCATTTATCCACTCTATCAGCATTATCCAATGATTTCAAGGATCTGCCCACAGAACTCTTCTCGTTCCGTCCCGGTTTCAAACCGAAAAAAAAAATACTATTTTTTACGAGACAAGCCGGGGGAGGAGGCTTGGACCTTCAAAACTTTCCCCCAAAAAGAAGTAATTTTTCAGGATTAAGAGAAATATTTTATCAAATGTTGACTTTCGGTCCATCTCCTGAAAATTGTCACTCCGGACGGCTCGGGAGCCCCCCTCTAAAATTACCTGGCTGCGCTAGTGCAAAAGTGCATACACACGGAAAAAAAACTACGGTGAAAATAACCATACGGATACCTGATTTTGGCACCTGCTAGATGTTATGGTAATGTTAACCAGAAGTATACTATGTTTTGACTAGGTACTAGGTGATGTTACCTGATTGCATGTCGAATTTATTCGAAGTATCGGTAAATGTACCATACTTCTGGTCAAGTTTACCATAACATCTAGCAGGTGCCAAAATCAGGTATCCGTATGGTTATTTTTACTAATCTTTTTTTTCTGTGCACCATACCATACGGCATACATGCATAAACATACATTCGTACAAATTAATGTTCCCATGTAAGTATATTAGATGCAAGAATCGTGTTATGGAGGTTTTCTCCACACAGAATAACCACCGTTCTCCGGCGAAAAGACCTGAAAATTGAAGACACCATCAAACATAATATTTTCCTTTGAAGGGGAACAACTCAAAGAGAGAACGGGTCAGGCGAGATAGAGGGTGAGGGGAAGAAGGAGGGAATCAATCTGTCGGCCGGCGGAGACTAAACGGTCCATTCATGCACGAGGGACGAGGGTAGTCACGACACCATTACTACTCGTGTTTGATTCAATTTTGTAGAAAGGTTACCAGAATTTCTAGAATTAGAGGCAGAGAAAAAATAGTTTACACAAAGTAGTGCGAACCACTCGGCAACAACCGCGGATCCAGATCTCTCTCCCTCTCCCTCTCCCTCTCTCTCTCTCTCTCTCTCTCTCTCTCTCTCTCTCTCTCTCTCTCTCTCTCTCTCTCTCTCTCTCTCTCTCCTCTCTCTCTCTCTCTCTCTCCTCTCTCCTCTCTCTCCTCTCCTCTCTCTTCTCTCTCTCTCCTCTCTCTCTCCTCTCTCTCTCTCCTCTCTCTCTCTCTCTCTCTCTCTCTCTCTCTCTCTCTCTCTCTCTCTCTCTCTCTCTCTCTCTCTCTCTCTCTCTCTCTCTCTCTCTCTCTCTCTCTCTCTCTCTCTCTCTCTAAAATCTCCCCGAAGATAGACAGGGACAACAATCACGTTACTGCCGCTGTTCCTGTATATTTTTCTATAAACTGTGTGTTCAAATGAGAGAAAAGTGCATGAAAAAATACTACTTCCAGCAGCACTCCAGAAATACTTAGTGCGTCTTGGCCACAGGACGTTTCAGATGGTTTGGGGCGACGACCAACTCCGAATTTAACTACACAACAAATTTCAAAAAAATAAAATTGTTTTATTCCCTGAAATGAAAACAAAAATAAATTGAAAAGATAATAAAAACAACCCCCGCCACCACCACGACCAGCAATTTTATTAAAAAGAAGCTGATAGTCATCTGAAAGTCTGATAACACCCGCCTCGGTTCCAGTGGCGAGTCGTCCATGTTACCTTTGACACCTAAGGTAACAGTACGATTTTCCCTCATTTTTCGCTTTCATAATTTCGTAATAAATTTATCGAGATGTGCAAAAATTATCGTCCTCCAACCGAAAAAGCGTGAAGAATATCCGAAATAGAAAGAGAAGTGCTAGATGAGCGCGTAAATGCAGCGAGAAATCGTGGAGCGTTCCGGAAATACAGCGTGTTACCTTTATTTTCTTAGGTGTCAAGCCCCACAAACACATGCATAGTGGCTATGCGGCTCCACACACAAATATCACCAGCAGCAGCGCAGGCCCAGTCTCTCAGCATATTCAGTGCGGCCGTACGGGAGCCGTGAAACCTAAAAAAATAAAGGTAACACGGCTCTGCGCATGCGCTCACCTTCCCCCACCACTCTTTCTCGCTAGTCCGGTGCTTCGGAACATCGCGGAGTTTGCTGTTTTCCATCGCCATTCCACGCCGGCACGCCATTCTCGCGGCAGACTCTGAGCGGCCCGAACCGAAGCCTATCTGTCAGCTTTTTCCCGTGTCTTGGCTCAGGTCTTCGCTCTTGACTCGCATTTCTCTCGTTTTCCAAGCGCTTGTTATATTATTTTGTAAGCTTTCCAAAGAAAATTCGACACTACCGACCTCCCCCCCCCCCCCCTTTGATGATCCTCAGAGTGATTCTATCTCAGGTGTCACTGGTAATTTGGTCACGCCACGCCACTGCTCGGTTCTGATTTGTGGTGACGTTGATCCAATACTTGCGAGATTTCTTGTTGACCAGAAGTCGCGAATCCAATACTTGCACTCTAATTAATATTGCGAACTGTCATCGGCCAACTCGTGAGAGACGACCTTTATCACCGGAATGCAACGGTTTGTTATTTAAGCAACCAACGAAGTTGATAGCCTTCCGAATTTCATGCCCCCACTGCACTGCCCCCTCTCCCTCCTCCTGTTACCGACCACGTAACCTACATGACAGAAGTAATCATAATAATTTAAAATATGTATAATAATAATAATAATAATAATAATAATAATAATAATAATAAGTGATCCACCCTATGGACAGAGCAACTGCGATTGCATAAACCTGTCCCTGGTGGAGACTTAACAACTCCATCCCCAAAGTGAGGGGAACCGTTTAGCAAAAATAAAAAAATGTATACATCACTGTAAGTAAGCCGCATGGCTTAGGACCAAGGTTTGGTCCCGCCGTGTGGACAACAGCAACACCTCGCCAAGCGAGTGATAAGGAAGAAAAATAATAATAATAATAATAATAATAATACGAAAATCACTTTCTCTTCTTACCAAATATTGGCAACAAAGGATTGTCCAGTCGATCCTATTGAAGCTGCCGCATTTCTGAGTTGGTGAATGTTGACTCCTTCTATATTCTCGGCCTCTCGAATTCTTTCATTTTTGTTTGAGACGATACGTAAGCGAGATTATTTATTGCCTCTGGGAAACTCCTCTTTCGTTATTTGACCGTGCGTCATATCTTGCTCATTTTTCAGACGGGCACTGCTTCTTGGTTTCTTTGTGAGATGCTCATTGCCTTCGACACGCAAACCACCGATGTTTTGCCCCCCCCTTCCCGCCAGGAAAGTCTTCACAGGGCTCTCACAACACAACCGGCTGAGAGAATAGCGGGCTTCAGAAAAGTTTCTATTTTTCCCTCCCCAAACTCTCCAGCTTACCTCCTTCTTATGTCGATCTCTAAAGGATACATAATTTATTCTCCAGTTTTATTAACATACACACACAATACATGTGTAGACGAGTGCCTTTTCAATACTGTATCGATGTTACTCTGATACTCCAAAAAGGCGGTGGCAAAGTGTAAAATTTGGCAACGTTGTGTTTTGTCCGTTTAAACCCACGCAAAAGATCGAATTCAAAGGTATCCACTTGACAACCAAAATCAGTGTTGCCAAATTTGAAGTTAAAAACCGTTTACATATACTTTACATTGATTATTATATGTGAGAAATGTACGGCCTAAAGCCGCACATCTCGCAACGCTGACCCATGTTTCGAACTTTTTCGTGCATGGGTTTCCATTGACAAAATACAACCTTGAATTACATCCACACTGAGAAAAATTTCCGATTGTTTCAATGAATTTTCCGATAGGATATTCCCGCGCTTTATTTCCCATAGAAATAATCGGAATTCCATAGAGACAATCGGAATTCGTGTAGATTCAAGCGCGCCGACTATTACAACGATAGGTCTTATGATTGAAATAAGGCGAAACACATCTATATATGGTTCTATTCTTATAGTTTTAACCAGCTACTTTTTTCTTAGTGCATGGATTTTCACGCTTCGCCAAATCCACTCGCTTAAATTTTAAGAGCAACTTTCATCGTTGCTGTTTTTTTGTGTGTTTGTTTTATTTGAATGCACTGGAAGATATAATTCCCGATAAGAATTCCAGTAGTACTTTTACCGGACAATTCTTGCGCTTCTATCAAAATCCGGGCGCAGGATCAGAATTTCTTCAACATTTTCAAGAGCTGTTGTACCAATTCATCAAAGATTCCCTGACGAACATATATTTGTGTCTCCAGTATTAGAATTGCTGTATTTATTTGTTCAATATGCCATTTTACACAAAACCTCTACTATCCGGCCAGAGGCGTACTCAGGGACATATGGCTTTCTCTCTTTCTTTGCCAGTTAAACAGATTTGTTAGAAAAGGGTGGAGATAGTGACTGCCGCGAGACATTATAGCCCTCATCGCTAAATCCTTTTCCAAATTAAAATGTGTTTAAATATTCAAAAAGAGAGAAAGACATATTTTCGGATTGAGAGGATACATAGTATTGTCTAGCATCTGATTATTTTCTGTAATCCGATCGTATTAGATCCATCATTGAATGCTTTGACAGAAATACGAAACTAAAAATTCGCAGGACTGTTCTTTCTTTTAAAACCTGATTGTATACACCGATGCTGATTTGAAGGAGGTACATATTGTTTGGATCATGCGATTAAATAATATGAGTTTTGCGTATAGTAAAAGCTTTGTACGTAGTAAAAGCCGTCAATTATTTTAATGGTTGGCATTTGTCAGTTATACCTTCGTGCTGAAGAAGAAAATTCTCGTTGCCAATGCCCATCAAGATGCACGAAGCATCATAATAAACCAGTTTTAATAGCAATTTAGAATTGATGGTCATTTTATTACCGCTGTAACTGTTTTCAAACGGGAGGGGGGAAAAATAAAATAAAACAAACAAAACGCGATTTTTCTTATCTGAGAGGATTTAGAAATTCGCGCGGCTTCCTTCTCTTGGCCAAATGCTGGAAGCATTTACGAGTCACGCAGAAAAAAGTCATCAAAATTGGCGATATTTCATCCCAAAATATATTCAAACAGATGCACACTCGGGAAGAGGAAGAAAACGAGAGAATAATGCGCCATAAACATGGAATTTTTCCTTCCGGTTCCGGCCTCCCCCCACCGTCCCATCCGTATACTTAAAGGGATGTGAAATATCTCAGCCGCACAAGGGTTAAAAGAGAGGCTATAAATCCCCCTCCTTTTTCCCTTTTCTTTTCCAGAGGGCTGAGTAGGGATTTAGATTGCCTCTCCGGTAATCCAGTCGCACTTAAAAATGCGTCTCGAAAAAGGATGTCCACGCAAAAAAAAAAAAAAAAAAAAAAAAAAAAAATCAGACACAGGATGTCCTTCAATTCACGGTATACTTACAGTGTAAAATATAAAACCACCAGAGCTGCCGTTTTGTGTATCATAAGCGGCGGTTGTCACACATATCCAGTAAGAAAACACACCCGGTATTTAACACACGCAAAATTAAAGAGAAGAATGCTTATACAATTTTGCTTTTACGTTAGAAATGACGCAGTAAAGCAAGATTTTGAGACGTTGTTTCGAGTTACGCCCTTGTAAATTATTTGTAAAAACAACGTCGATTTAATGTCATGATATTTTACAAACAATAAAGTTATTTAGTGGATACTTTAAATTTGAGACAATCCGAAGCTTATCGCTCTATACTTAAGTGGTTAGAGATGAATGGTCTGTCTATAATTGAGATCAAAACTGTTATTATTCAATATTTTCCAGCTATTTTACCTTTGCTTGACCCGTAAGAAGTTCTTATTAATGATGACAGTCTACCTATTCAATCAGCCGCCAAGTTTCTTGGAATTCATTTTGATAATAAATTGAGCTGGGCAACTCACGTTGGAGCTGTTTTAGCAAAGTTACAGACCCCAAAGTGGATGCTCAGAAACTTGGCACGATCTGTTTCTTTTAAAAGCTGCTTAATGTTCTATCATGCCCATATTTTGTCTCACTTTAGGTTTGGCTTATAGTTCAGTGGGGCCTTAGACATTGCTCTGATCAATTATTTACAGAGAATATTGAAAAAATATTTCGAATAACTTTTAACAAGCCCAACAATTTTTCTTGCGTGGATCTTTTTGGAAAAATGGAATATTAACTCTTGCATCATTATATATTTTAGAAGTGATAAGATTTGCTTTAGAGAATAAGTTACTTCACCCCTCAGACATTGCTCATTCACACATATTAAGAACCCTATTTTAAAGTTTAAGGCTTTGGAGCAAAATGTTAAGTATTCTGCTGTCACGTTGTTTAATGCTCTCCCTATTGTTATCAGGCAGATTTTCAAAAATCCTGATTTTGACTGTTTCTCCGTTAATATAAATTATACCTATTAGATAAGCGCATTCTACAACCTGGCTGAATTTCTTCCTTAACTATTAATTGATTATAATAGTTGATTATTAATTTATCTCCTTGTTATTTACCTTGACCCATATTATAGCCTGTTGGCTCTTATGTATTCGTATAAATAAATAAAATAAACAAATAAAAGTTGCGGTTATAGTCATTCCTGTCACCATATACAATCACCCCGTATTCACCCCTGTACGGGTCAAAGAAACTTGAGTTTCTTGATCACACGTCACTCAAACGTATGGACCTTTTAGACATGCAACCTGAATTGAGATAACCTGTGCGTACTAATGTAAGCCTCGGCTTTCTTCAGGAATAGGAATGAAGGGGGAGGGGTGATTTGCGACGGAAAATAGATCTAAATTCACTCATTTTTTTTTTTTTTTTTTTTGGTCACACAGAATAGAGGGCGTTTAAAAGGAGGTTATGATGAATATTGCCTCTCTCTTTCCCCTTTTCAATTCAAACGAATGGTATTGGAGGGGGGGGGATTTAAAATGCGGTTAAATGAGATTGCCGTAATTAAATGGTGCATTATCTCATTCCGCGGCTGACACGTATGAAGTATGGAAAAGAGCTCTTTTGGACTCGTTTCGACCAAGAGCTTGTTTTTCTCTCTCTCCTTCAGTTAGAAAACGTGAGTCGAAGAGAGAGAGATAGAAAAGGGGGGATCATCACGCGTGATTTTAGCCCCTATCATTCTCCATTTAAACTTGCGTTCGAGTAGGATGGAAAAGGAGATGTAAAAATTATTGGATCCGCTTTAGTTAGTTTCTTTGTTACGGATTTACAACAAAACTCGAAGCTACCCTTTGATTCGCGCTATTGAAGTTTATGATATTATCACGGCAACACGACAGCTAACATCGGGACAGAACGTGCGGCATTATTTGAACTTGAAGGTTATGAAACGGAAATTTTATAATATGAAACGTTATTACTCCCAAGCACTTTATTTAATAGAAATTTCGAACAGATTCTATAACAGAAATTTGTCTTGCACTTACTCACTTTCAGCCCCCATTTTCTATTGTATTCGTTAGAACGAGATGGAGATAATGGGCCATTACTAGACTTTGGATCATATATCATATCTCTGTCCTTTTTATACACATTCGTAAAAATTCGCGAAAACAACCCCATGGACTTGCTTCTGATTTGAAACTATTTCACGGAAGTGGGTACATGTGTTTTCCATTCAAAAGAAGTAAGACCTAGAGTCCCTATATACTATGAGAGTTGCGACAAGACTCTCAAAATGAAGAAGAAGAAGCGGATCCATGGAGCCCCCAAGAGGCAAATTGCAAATGGCGGATGGCCATTTGCCTCTGCGCTGTTGCCACTATTTCGCTATCTCTTATAGGTTAGGTTCAGATTCTCGACAATAACGGTCGTTATTGAAAGAAATAATGTTCTCCATAATAACATTTAGGCAGAGGAAAAATTCACAAAAATTACCGCGGTCACTGTTACTTCAAAAATGTAATGAAAGCGAGTACGCGAAAAGTAAACAAACCCTTCGCCATTTGCATTTGCCTCTTGGAGCTTTCTTGACAGCCTAAATCTGAGAGCCAATCAGAAATGGATTCAGCAATGGCGCAACTCTCATAGTATATAGGGACTCTAGTAAGACCTAGTCCCGCAGTGCCTTAAATAGTCGTTGTGCTCGGACAGTCAACAGTTCGTACTCCGCGGATCTGTTTTAGCATACCTAGTGAATTGAAGGCGCGCTATAACTTGTAACTAATGTGCCGACGCGACGCGACGTGCTCTCAGATTAGCGCATCAGCCGCAGCGCGCGCCCGGACAGGTTCACGACAGTTAATGTAAGGAGTATGGCTATCAATAAAATTAACCCTCACCTTCAGTGACACCTGATTTGATTCTTTCACTCACAAATCATTATCATGTGATTAAAATAAAAGTTTGGACTTGATTATATTAAATGAATGAAATGAGCCTTTACTCATATTCATTTGAAGTGCATTTTTGTAAGTATGTTTGAGCGTTTGAGATTCCACAATAGTTTTATGCTTTGCATTGTTTCTTGCAAACTTTGTCTACATCCTTTATAATTAATTGAGGATCAATTTTATCAAGTCGAATTGCGTGATAATCAAATTGCGAGCATCGGAAAGTCTCAAAATCCTCTCACAAACTTAATCGATGCGTTTAACGAAATTCAAATAAGGCAGTTGAGCGGGCCAGAGCCGTAGCCAGGATATTGTCTTTCTCTCTCTCTTAGCCCATTTGACTGCCCGTGTTAGAAAAGGACAAAAAAAGGGGATGAAATTGCACGTGACAGCCCCTATATCCATCCTTTTCTAACACATGCATTTAAATGGGCTAAGAGAGAGAGAGAGAGAGAGAGAGAGAGAGAGAGAGAGAGAGAGAGAGAGAGAGAGAGAGAGAAGAGGAGAAGAGAGAGAGAGAGGAGAGAGAAGAAGAGGAGAGAGAGAGAGAGAGGAGAGAGGAGAGAGAGAGAGAGAGAGGGAGAGAGAGAGAAGAGAGAAAGAGAAAGAGAAAAGAGAAAGAGAAAAGAGAAAGAGAAAGAGAAAGAGAAAGAGAAAAGAGAGAAAAGAGAGAAAGAGAGAGAAGGAAGAGAGAAAAGAGAAAGGGAGAGAGAGAAAAAGAGAGAGGAGAGAGAGAGAGAGAGAGAAGAGAGAGAGAGAGAGGAGAGAGAGAGAGAGAGAGAGAGACAATATCCTAGCTACGGCTATGGAGCGGGCCGTAATCATGGAAAAATCTGCTATAAAATGGGACACTCCTATTATGACCCACTCATTCGACCGCCATCTTTGATTTTTTTCTAACACATTATTTGAGTTTTCGAGTAGATTTTGAGACTTTTTGGCGCTTTCAATGTGATTTTCACACAATTTTACTTAGAAATAATCCTCCATAACGCTGTGGCGAAAATTTGCAAGGGACCTAAAATTGATGACGCGCCCAAGTGTCACTGAATCGCGCACTTGTCACAAATCGTCGCGACGCGTGTCGTCTTCCATCCTGACCGGGTGGCAGAGGACAAGAACTGATTCATTGTACAATCATTCCTTTTGCATCGTTGAATTACATTGTACGTACGTGTCGAGTTAGCAAAAAGAGACCTGGCGTATCTCTAGTTTCATAGTTTTTTTAAAACTTCGGCAGTCACCCTCTTCTCAGCAGTAAAGCGGCGCTTGCCTTGTTATTATTCAAGTGAAAATATGTCTGAAAATGAATTTCCGAAGCAAAAACAAAGAGAAAAAAAAAATCGTGAGCTTCAGAATTGTCTGATGCAGACGAATCTCCAAGCGTTGACGTCAACAAGAATCAAGGAATCTAGTTGAAATTAAAATATTTTCTGAAGTGTAGCTAATAAGATTCGAAACTTTTTCACCCGGACAATCGCGAGAAGAAAAAAAAAAAAGAGAGAAAAAAAAAAGAGAAACACAAAGACAGACAGGGCTCGGAAAACTCGTTATTTCTGAAATGTATGAGAATTCACCTCCGCTCCGATTGCGTCTTTGGAAGGGAACAAAAGAACCGCTTCCAGCGCTAGTGATGCTTGCTGCAGCTAATTGTGTGGTCACAAGTTTTATAAATAGAGTTTGTTTTAGAAAAAAAAAATGTTTGTTTTCCATTAATTATATTGTATATAAACACTCACTAATTGCGCTCACAGCCACAGAAAGCTGTGTTTGTGTCATTTTATATGCAACTTAAAAGGGAGGGTAACTGGCACAGAGTGCGTCCTTTTCTTTCAAGTAACTGCAACATGCGACTAAAACACTATGAGAGCAGCCCAGTCTATAAAAAAGATTGTGATTGCTCTTCTATTAAAGCGGCCAGTAATGGCCCCTTTTGAATGTATTCGTGGAAGCAAATCTAAAAACAGTTAAGTTAAAAGACGTGCTTATAGTTATGACTTCAGCGATGCCGATGTGTATGTACTCATGCCTATATATAGCTATCAATCGGAGTTGCCAATTTGTTAGTATATATATTTAATGATGTATGTTTTGATTCATCGAGGTGGATGATCCTGACAATGTTTTGGACGAAACTCAAATGGACACTGAAAAAACAAAGTTTAAGTAAAACCTAGGCAGCCTTTCAAAGAAGCTTTGCTGATCAAAAGCTTTAGCTCTACCGGAGCAAGTCGCGGTATGGTACTAAAGCTCTACTTCAGTTGAGCAAAAGCAAGAAAAAAATTACTGTTATTCTACTGAAGCGCTATATTACAACTGCAACTTTCTCCATTATAGAGCGAGCTAAAGCTATTTCACAAGGCTGCTTCGGCTGTACTTAAAATTTACTTTTTCAGTGCATGGACGAAGATTCTTCATAAAATGGGAAGTTTCGTCGTCTTACGTGAATAATTTGTTAAAAATTGCATTTATATTGGGAAAAAGTATAGAACAGAGCTTTCAAGAATGCATGCGACGTGGATCACTGTTGCGAAGTAGTGATTCGTTAAATACATTTTTTTCGGATGCGTGCGGAAACGTATTTTTCAAAAAAAAGTACGAAAACGTCAGGTTAGTAGAATGACAGAAAAAAAGGAACGACAGATGTATATTTCAAATTCAATGAAATCATCGTGAAGTTTACTTTTTTTGCAGAAAAAATTTGCGATATAAAAAATATACGAGGGAATACTTTACCTGTAAACATTAATTGATTTGACACGTTTTCTATTTTTCACAGGATTGACATTATTTTTTCGAGAAACCAATTATGTATAATGGAAATTGTGAAGGAAAATTTTGAAACGTATAATTCAATTATAGCCTCTTTAACCGACGAAATTATGTGAAGTTATGTTTCATGCTAGTTACAGCAAGGAGGAAACATATTTTTGTGCATAATATCTCGTACAGTCGAGTGTAATATGACAGGCAATAGGGTAAAAGACAAATAACAAATCAAAGACAATTAACTGTACAAATCTGTTTCATTTTTTCGCACGAAAACGTGATGGAAAATAAACACAATAGAATCGCTCCATCAGTAAACTATATTTGCCTTGACATGTTTTCTGTTTCATAAGATTAACATAATTCCAAACACCATTCTTGTATAGTGGCAGTGAGAGACTATATATGTATAGGATTTATTCACAATTTTTCTGGGTGTGTGTATTAGGTGAGAAACTGCGTAAGCCAGTTTTACGGTTGACTTTTCGCATCGCAATTCTTTCTCGCTTTTTTTATTTCCTTCATTTACTTTCTTCCATTTATTTTATACGATTGCCACCTGACGTCAGTTCACGGCGATCCCATGCGGGGAAGTTCATATTCATGGGGGCAAAAAGCCCGCCGCGCGCCGTCAGCAATGGAATTTTTTCAATCAGGCGTGGCAATAGACTCCCTCACTCACGCACACACTCCTACACACACTCAAAGATACCCGGACGGAAGAACAGCTTTGCGTGTTCGCAACGCAGTTGAGAAGTCATGCATTTTGATACTTTCATCGATGTCAACTCATCGCGATTCTAACACGGAGGTCGGAGAGATCTCTCTCCTTTTCTCAATGTCTCACGAGTTACGAATGCATTCGTATTTCGCTCTCCAAACTCTCTCTCTCGCTCTACGGAATGGAATGGAACCGGGTCGCGCCTTCACGCGTAAAAATGTAAAACTTCTATAGCTTTTATCTTTCATTCGAAAGCTCCTCCTAGGGAGAAGAAGGAGACCTCTCTCACACCGTCACACGTATAGAGCGATTTTCCGTCGGCTTCTTGAACCTCCGTTCATCTTTTACGAGCAATGTGCAATCTTCACATCGGCTCCGTTATTCTCGCAACTATATTTTCAGGCGCTTTTTCGTGATCATGATTTCTCTATCTCACTGTATCTCTCCCGCCAGCTCTCTAACCTCCATATCTCCCTCTCCCTCCCGTCATTTTCTCACTAACTTGTATTTTCTTCCCCTCCTGTTAACTCTCTTTCCCACCCTCTCTCTCTCTCTCTCTCTCTCTCTCTCTCTCTCTCTCTCTTTCTTTCTCTCTCTTCTCTCTCTCTCTCTCTCTCTCTCTCTCTCTCTCTCTCTCTCTCTCTCTCTCTCTCTCTTTCTCTCTTTCTCTTTTTCCCTTTTTCTCTTTCTCTTTCTATTTCTCTTTCTCTCTCTCCATCTCACTTCCTCTCGCTCTCTTCCTATCTCTTATTTTCCTGTGTGTCTGTTCAGTCGTCACCCTAATTCGACCATTTCCACACAGGAGTGTTTAGCCTAGAGCCCTTTCCATATTCTTACGCTTCTTTTATTTCATACCTTTCCCCGTTGTCCGCGACTTCCGCTTTTCGTCCGGTCAGAATTCTCGACTGCTCAGTTGTCAGATAAGGCCAATAAATCACCAAGTTTGGTATGAACTGCTACATTTTGAGCGAGCTAAAAGAGTTTTTGGCCTATTCTGGCAACAGAGCTCGACTGACCCTTAATAATTTTTCAGCTTGTCAACTCCCTAGGTTCTACTACATCCCGGCAAAAGTATTCAACGCCTAAAAAAGGTCCTAATAACAACTTAATTTCCCCGTATTCGAGTCCGCGCCGTCTAACAAAATACTGGACTGAATCTGCTGGGACGTCCGAAAGAAAGGTGAATGCTATGCCCAAGTCCAAGTCCATATTCATCCATATCGCGGGATATTATGGGGTCGTTTGAAATTATATAGCTCTGATAAACGTTCAAAGAGTTATAAAATTTTGTGAATGTCTGAATAATATATGCCCTAATAATGGTGAGCAAATTCCAGACTTTTTTAAGGAGGTTTCTTGGACGTTCACCGATAGCTGGAATAACCCCTTTGATGTTCTCAGAGCTTCAGCTTCAAAAGTCCGCATAACGTCCTATGAAAAATAGGACCCTGATTTCTCTTTTGTTTGAAAGTTCATAGGAAAGGTATTTTACCAGATAAGCTTAACACGAGCAAAATTAGGGTATTGTTCGAATGTTTTGCAACTTTGTGCAGACGTAGAATTCTTGCCAGGAAAATGTTATACGTTGCCTGGCCCACTACCTCCGTAAAAACTCAAAACTGGTTGGACAATGAGAAAACAAATCACCGCAAAAAAATACTTCCTAAATTCTAGTAATATTACCATAAAAGCACTACCATACAGAGTGTTCAAAAAGTCCGTCCCCCCTATCTAACTTTTGAACGACTGCAGATAATAAAACAAAACTTTGGGAATGTTTATACTTTATTGGAAACTACCCTTTGACCTACCCAGAATTTTTGGGGGGCACCCATTAGGGGGGGAGGGGGGTTCGCCCCCTAACTCAAAATTTTCAAATAGCAACTCCTATTTTGTGATACATCATCCGGAAGGGCTTCAAGTCTAAGACTTTTGGCGCAAACTAGAGGTCAAAATCGTTTTTCGTTTTCGATGAATCGAAGGTCAAAGTTCGATTTGGACTCATTTTCAAAAAAATCATTACTCCTATTCAAAATGTCGGAATTTAGAAAAAATGAATGTCTAAAGTACTCTGAAAAGTGAGCACTTTGCAGATACAAAAATGGTTTTTACATAAATACAGTGAAAATTCGATTTTAGAGCCCCCAACATTTTTTTTTTAAATTTTGCCCCTCGGAGGGGCTATCTCAAAATTTCCGTAGCGCGACACCACTATCGAATGTTACATCAATTGAAAGAGCACAAAAAACTGAGCATTTTGGCGAAATTTGGAGATAGATATCGTTTTTCATACTTGAGATATCGAATTTTAACGTTCAATGGGTCTGTTGCAAACTTTTGCCACAACGATAAATAGTGTTTCTTCGTATGTAAAATCGCCCGAAAAGTCCATTGGTGGCATCAGAAAGTCATGAAATGCGATAATAAACTCACAAGAGACGTTTAATGAAATCCAAGATGGCGGTAAAATATCGAGCAATCTGTATGCATGCACCTTTAATATCCAAGGATTGCCAACGTTGACAACCTCACAGCTTCGGAGGTAATGTGTTTGTTTACGTTGTGAATGGGTGTGATCGATATTGTGAGGTTGGCTATCCTTGGATGTTCGTGGTGCATGCATACAGGCTGCTCAATATTTTACCGCCATCTTGGTTTTCAAAAAACGTCTCTCCTGAGTTTATTATTTCATTTCATGACTTTCTGATGCCACGAATGGGACTTTTCACGCGATTTTACACGAGATTGAACACTCTGTAGCGCTGTAGTAAAAGTTTGCAACAGACCCATTAAATCTATCCTAAAAATTCGATATCTCGAATACGAAAAACTATATACTTTGGCAACAGGCGCTTCTCTCCGTTTAAACCTGTGCTACGTAAAATAATCTATAATTGTGTAGGAGGTGCAATGCCTTTCGAGAGAATGGATACTTTTGTATAGGATTAAATGGAAAAACACATGGTTGCCAAATTGCACGAACCGCCACTGCAAGAACCCCATTCGAGCTCAGTACCGGTGCAGCAAAATTTTTCAAAAAACCCATCGAGGCTTTTCCCGAAATAAAAGCTCGTGTAACAAAGGGCGCCCTCTTCCGGTAAAATCGTAATTGAAGCGCGGATTTTGATCTCTACAGCGAAAAGCACACCTCGTGTTTAATGGAAGAGCTCTTTCCGGAAATCGCTTCGTCAGAGCGGCCTCTGTTCAGATGAGTCGTGTCTTCGTCGTTATTTATTGTATATGACGGCTTCGATGCAAATCATCCGCAGTCCGCAGCAAACGGGAATTCTTTCCGTCGCTCTGCTACTGAACCTACCATTCGCAGTTTGCCGCCTGTGTTCTTTATTTTCATTGTTCTTGGATTTGTTTCTTCGCTGTTCGCCCTTTTTTACTGTACCTATTCTTGTACCTTTTCCCGGTGTTTGCTCGGGATTATGGCGACCCTTCTTGAAAACCATTGTGGCCAGATTGAATTCAAAGTCTCCTTAAATTTCTGTGGTATAGCCGCAGAATTTGTTCCTGAGAGTGGACGTGCTTTAAACCTTAACTCCATTAACCTCCATTTTTGACTCTTAAAGTTAAAATATCATTTTTATCCATGTCGTCATCCCTCCGGCACATATCGAGGAAAAGTTTCGATTTTTCACCGAAGTCTGAAAAAGCAGGCCCCCACGTTGGGCGCCATCTGAGCATTAGAAAACATATTTGACCGTTTGACCTTGATTTTTTCCCTATGTTAAATTTAGTACTTTGCAGATCTCTTGGATGCAAGAATGAATGCTAGGAATTTTTACTTTATTTTTCTCTTTCATTTTGAGTCGAAATAAACTGAGAAATCATGTTTTCGAACGAAAAAAAAAATCGCGCAGTAAAGGGTTTTAAAGTTAACGGAATTAAATGGTGTCATCACAGTCTACTACAATCAGAATGGAAACTTACACAAATCACAGTGGGGGCTCGAGCAATTTGGCAACAATGTTTACCCTCCATTTAAATCCATGTAAAACACTTGATTGTTGGTGAAGCATCGCCCAATGCATAGCTTCACGAACATAGAATAAAATGGCGGTAAAATATTCTTGCCAAAATTGCTCGAGCCGCCCTTGATAAGCCATTGGAAACAAGATTCGGGCTCTACAATAGCTCAAATTGAAGTGGGCCTCCTTTGCGATATAACTGTCCGCGAAAAGCACCAAGCATCGTGCAGTGTTATTTTTAACTTAAATTTAATGTATTTCAATCATTTTTCTCATTAATTTCATTAAAAGTGTGCCCCTTAATGGCATTAGGGACGCCAATCTCAAAAATGATATAATTTTCTACTTAACTCGTCCCGATTTTATGTACATTCTACTTTTTTTGCATTTTTTGGCTAAAGTTAAACTCGTGGAAAGACGAGAATATTTCGATCAAAACTAAGGCCCAATTCCAACTTGGGTCAATTTACATCAGATTTCTTGTTTGACACGCAAATATGGGCCTAATCAATAGAAATCCCCCTATTTTTGTATCTAGGGACCCTTGTTTGGTTCTCACTGGGGCGGACATCTATGTCGCAAAAGCGTAAAAATCCTCAAACTGGCTACCGCATCTTGCTAATTTTTCAAGATGACGAACAAGTTTTTCGAGGTTATTTTTTTAAGTAGATGCTCTGCATCACAAATCTCTATGACTCACAAATTTAAAGTAACGTATCATTCGGGTAGTCTAAAACAGTGATTTGAATATTTCTTCACTCGTAAACTTCCAATTACTGAGATCATAGTGTTCAAGTAAGTGTTAGTGCCTTATTTTCTTTGTTTGATATTTATTTGATGTTCATTTGATATTTATAAACCTTGAAAATCGAATCATCCAAAAATACAATATTCAGACCGAAAACTCGGCTATACGGAAAAGAAGACCATACGGAATAGAATTTACCATACGCGTGTAGCTGATTTTGGCGTCTGCCAGAAAGTGTGGTAAATTTCCCCATATTTTAGTAAATACAAAAGTATGGTAAATTTCACCAGATTATGGTAAAATTACCAACAGGTTAACCTAATTTACCACAAGTTACGTTTGTGGTAAATTAGGTTAACCTGTTGGTACATTTCACCATAATCTGGTGAAATTTACCACACTTTCTGGCAGACGCCAAAACTGGTTATGCATATGGTAAATTCTACGGGTCTCTTTACCGTGTGGCTGTAACTGCATAGCAGATAGGTTTTTAAAATATGGTTTTCTGTTAAAAAAAAAAAATAAAACTACAAAATGCTTGTATTTTCAGTAAAAAAAAAAAAAAAAAAAAAAAAAAAATCATTTTCGGTCATTCAACTTCGGAGCTTTTTTATACAATTTTCATTTTCTTCATATCATGCAATAAAGATTCATGATTGCAACAAGAACTGACGACCACTTTCGGGCTGTTTTCAGCCCACTTTTTATTTTGATAATTCCTAAGACCTAAAAGGTCTTTTGAGCACATTCACTTTATTTGATCCTCCAACGAGAGTGACACACGAGATCTAAACAATAAAGTACTATCGAGACGAAAATTCAAAAAAAAGAAGCAACCGAAAAGGTTTAATTTCAGGGTGAAATACTTTTGGCAACACTGTGAGAAAATAAAACGCTGAAGAGGGATTCTCCACTTTTGTTTCTCAACCACTTGATACAGTAATTTATCTTCTCACCAAAAGTTCATGTACCCATCGTGACTTTAGTGCCTCCCCATCCTTTTAACGTCGGTATTATTTTCGTGTTAAACCACGAATTTAATCCATGCAAATGAATTTCTTATTCTGCGTCAACATTTCCACGTCACCATTACAGAGCTGCCGCTTTGCGTAAACTTTAAAGTCATTTTTTTTAATTCGCCAAAAATTCCACCGATTGACCAAAAGATTGTACAATTCAGTTCAGTTTATGACTGTTATGCAGAGGAATGCTCGGATTAGTAATATTTTTCCAATCGATGAAATTACCACCATAAATAATTATCAAAATATTCGCAAATTTTAAAGTCGGTGAAGGAGGCTCCTCACCGGTTAAGAAAACCAGACCATTTCTGCGCAGTACAGTCTGAAATTAAACTGAAATGTGACCAGAGGTTGATCCACCCGGGGGGAGGGGGGGGAGGGTGCCGCTCTCCCCCCTTCCACCCCCAGAAACCTCACATTTTGTCTTTTATTCAACAGAAAATAGACCAAAATTGTTTGCAGCAACACTCCAAATTTAAAAATTCATGGGCGTCCCTCCCTCCCAGAATTTTTTTTTGGATCCGCCACTTACTGTGACGGTGTAGAATTTTTTGGTCAACCGGTTGAATCATCGGTGAATTGAAAAACATCTTTAACAGACACAATGCGGCAGCGCTGCATCATTCACCATTCCCACTCACCATTTGTGTATACAAAGGGAATGGCACGAAAAAGACAAGTTTTGTTTGTTGCAACATTAAGAGTGTTGACATATTCCTCTTTACTTCTAAATTTATTGCAAACTACATCAAATTAGATTAATAGAATTGTCTGATCACCAGAAGCCGAATAGAATGGTTGGTTCGTAAAAATAGTGTCGCATAAGCCTGAAAAAGGGTTTTGTTGAAGAAAAATAATTTATAAGTCCTTTTTAGATTTTTAGAGCCTCAATCAGACCTCCTGAAACTATATTGCTTTCAGAGATACCGTATTAAAACGAAATCTTCAGTAAATCACATTCAGAGCAACCCACTGGCAGTCGGAAACAGATAAGTCATGGGGGGGGGGGGGGGGTCATTTGCCCTTCACCCTCGAGGTTTTGACAAGACTCTGGATACAAAATTGTTTTCAGGAGATAGAAAGACAATTTTGAGAGGAAGTATTCTAATATAGCGTGATAGACTGGTGAAATGGTTATTAGAGAGCCTTTCTCCCGTCTCCCCTTCCCCCCGGGGAAGGAGACTGGAGACTGGGCTGGAAACTGGTGAAATGATTGCTCAGTCGTCAGCGCATATTTTTCAACTTTTGGAAAAACGTATCGACGTATAAAATGCTATTGAGACATTGAAACTTTAACACTTCACTATAGTTAACATATTTTCGAATTTTTTTCTATTTTTTTTTTTTTTTTCGAACGAATAAGGTACTTAGTAATAAGATCTCGGAGTTGGGGGGAAGGGTTTTAGACATCATTATTTGTTCAAGATTGGTCAAATTTGTTATCAACATTTGAGGCGATGTTAAATTTTGAAATTGTCTGTCTTAATTTTGCGCCTAGCAAAATGGTCGTGCCAATCGTTTCCAGATTTACACTTAAAACCCTTATTTTCATTGATTCTTGTGGAAAATAAAAGTAGGTTCGTAAGGCAACACTGGGTGGCGGTGATGTTCATCATTGATATTACTTTGACTTCAAAATTTTTTGTTTAGGTCATTTTTAAAATTTGTTCGCTTTAATTTTGTGTAAAAGGTCGAAGCCCAAAGTTTGCAAACAAACCCACTCATATTACATTATTCGTGGGAAAAATATTGAGACCCCCTTTCCCGGGCACTTTGAAAAACTGGTAAGGTATCTCAGTTTCAAAGGCCGTTTTACTGGGGGAATTCATTTATTCACTTTTTTCGTCGTGTAAAGGGAAACAAAAGTTTGCAACAACCCCGCGCAAAAAATAATTCAAAAAATGAACTAGGGTAAAACCCTCCCAAGCGGTTTTTTTTTTAAAACCTTTCCCTGGTAAAAAAAAGTTCCATTCACTCCGTTCCAATTTTCCATGTGGACACAGAAATACCTGAGATTTTTATGTAAATACACGAAAATTAATGCGGATTCCATGTCCACATGGATAATTGAAACAGAACTCATGAAACTTTTCTATTTCGGCTGGATGCCCGTAAATCCTATGGATGGCCCAGTCAGGATCAAGTACGGTAATCACAGTGGCGGCTCGTGAAATGCGATATATCGATGTCTACTCCATTTAAAACTATAGAAAAGTATCGATTTCTCGGGGGTTCAATTGCATCCCCTGACGATCGATACTTTTCTATAGATTTAAATGGAGTGGACATCGATATCTCGCATTTCACGAGCCGCCACTGGGTAATCATCATTCCTCGAGACGACATTGCTGCCTTGGTTCTATTTTGAAGAGTTTCTTTAAATCCCTTCAAACGCAATGTGATTTACTGCATTTTTGAGTAGATATCAAGTTTACGAAACTACTTTGATTTTTTGTAGGGTCCTCAAAAATCTCTGCAGGATAGAATAAAGTAGAGAGCTGAGGAACATAAACAAGTAAATAGAATGAAGGCATAAATAAAATGAAATCTTGAATATTTTTAGTTGCTTTAATTCTACCGCGTGCCGACTACGTTCTGCGAGGAATTTTCAAAAACAACAAAAAAAAAAACAAAAAAAAAAAAAAAACGTCATTTGAATCATGGAAAAAACCGCTTTTTTCTTTTTTACTTAAAAAATCCGCCCGATTAAACCCGCGAGAGAGTTGCATTCAAAAGGTCTAGGAGAAAGGGGTCTGACTCTGAGTGACAGCTTTGAGCCCGGGTCCTGAAGCTATGTTGCCGATTATAGTTTAAAACCCCACAAATTGAGTCGGAAATCCAATGGTCGGCTCATGAATCGCTATCTATTCGTCAACATTTTGTTCCCCTCATTCAAATCCGTGGAAAAATACCGATTATCATAAAGAATAGTTGATTGAGTGACAGAATGTTTTACTCGCACCCAGTGCGGATATAATCGGACTCCATATTCTCAAAAGTTTGACTTCATATATTTTCCTATTTTGATGGTTGATGGCTAAAAATAATCGGTTCAAGTATGATACTTTCAACCACTGACTTTCAAGACCTTTCTTATATCCAACTTTTTTCATGCCCAAAAGTTTTAATTCGCAAAAAAGTTCAAGTCCGAAAATTTTATGTCAAAATTGGGTGTGATCATAATTTGAAAGTAATTAAATTTAATGCGAGGCTACATTTTCATTCATAAAATCATTCATATACTTCAAAACTTCATGGACTTCAAAACTTTTGGACATTGTATAATTGCATGAACTTGGAAATGAGGACATACATGTTTGAGCCATTGTGTGTTGCACTTTCAAAATAAGACCAACCATCACTGAACATAAGAGAAAATAGAGCTTATATCGTCAGGGCACCTGAACGATCCATTAAATATTTAAGAACACCGTGACGTTCCGCTAATCACTGAAAAAACAAAAAGTAGAACCGAAACAGCTTTTTAAAATAGCTTCACAAAGCAAAAGTCCTAGCTCTAACGGAGTAAGTTGCGGATGTCCTAAGGCACTACTCCGGTTGAGCCAAAGCAAGAAAAGAGGCTGCGACTCTAAAGAAGTAGTGCTTTGGTACACCTGTAACATTCTCCGGTACAGCTTGAACTTTTGCTCTGACCTTTTAAAAAGCTGCTTCGGCTGTACATAAACTTTGTTTTTTCAGTGATTAGCACAATTATTTATCGCCCCATTCAAATTTACTAGAAAAAAATACAAAATTCCGGAAATAGCGTGGTACTATCCAACGGATTGAAATATTACCAACTTTTGCTTACAATCACCGAACGGAAAAAAAACAACAACAAAAAACATTGAATCGAATCAATAGGTGCTTATTTAAAACCAATGCTGGTAATCGACACGGCCGAAAAAATTGTTTGGAATCACGGAACAAAATTATTAAATAAAGACAAGACATTACTTTTAAAATTACCAGAATTCTCATCGAACAAACGATTCGCTCTTTTCAATCATTTCAAAAATAATTTCTTTTCAGGCGTGAGAATTACTGAAAACTCCAGTAATGAAGCTTTAGCAAACTTTTGCTACACATGATAGAAGAGTTGATTCTCGCATGAAAACCTGTAAATATGACCATGAGTACCAACACAAAATTCACTCTTAGAATGAGGATTAAGGGCGGAGAGCTGAGTATGTATCATTGGAGATTCTTATCTAATTTGAGACATTTCTCTGTGTTTTCTTAGAGAATGTGACGAATTAGACAGGAATCTCCCATGATTCCGGCGTAGCTTCGCCATAGTACGATCTTACCATTATAGCTGTTTTTTAAGTTTATTACTGAATTTTTTACTTTTTTAGTGTGATTTTCGTGATTTACGCTGGGTAATTAATACACCAGATTTTACTATTCATTTGCTCATAGCAAAAGTTTGCAAGAACTCCATTACAGAGAACGAACTCCATAGTAATTCTAAAACTACTTTCTAACCAAAATGTTTGTCTTCGTAGATCTCATCGATCTCATCGATTTACTGAAGCGAGCCGAATAATTCCGCCATTTGGCAACACCGGCATTCTACATTCAAAAGTCCGGTCTTTGACGCCGCTGAGCCACTAATAAATTCAAGTCCCGAACGGCGAACGTTCCTTTCATCTCGCGGAAGGAACGGGTACAGGGGAACTGCGAACGCGGGAGGAACGGAGTACAGCTGACATTCTCAGCTTAATTACCGCTTTATCCGCCGCTTTAGAGGAAAGCACCAAGCTCTGCACGGGGATGCGATTTTTAAAGCGGAAGCAATTGAGGTGGTAGGTATTTGGAGATACTCGGGATACCGTAAAACGTCGGGTCTGGTCTTAACTGGATGCCTTAATAGCTACGCTAACGTTGTTTCCCAGTCTACGAACACACCTGATTCTTTATTAGTCCGTAAAGATATGGTCCGGACTCGATGAATAGAGAGAGGCAGGAAGTGAATTTTCTCAAGACTGCTTAAGTAAATTCTGATGTAGACGTCTTCGAGATCGTTCCGAGTGAAATTCCAAGGAAGAGGCAATGACCTGACAGTCATTTTTTTGTTGTTGTTTTTTGTTTGTAACGAAGGACGTCAGCGTCCCACAGTAAACCATGTAATATAACCATTATAATAATTTCAAATAAACAAACGTGCAACCATGTAAAAAGTTAGTTCCCAGTATTATCTTTTTCTCCGAAGTATTATCAAAAAAGTCGAACGTCACATTTGGGAGGGAGCAGAAAAAACAGGAGTTTTGCGGACGTTGTCCTTACAGACTTGTCGATGGTGACGTCCGTAACAGATGGTTTCCTTAATTGGGCCCTCAACAGGGCCAGGGCCACCCAGAGGGCATGTATCCGCGACAGTGAGTCATGAGGCCCGCGCCGCGCCGCCCGTCTGGGAAAAAGAGAGGGGGGATGATGGAAAAGGACAGTAGAAATGTTCTACACGCGCCATCCAAGTATCATGAGAAATTGAAAGCACTGATGACGTCAGTGTATAGTTAAATACGGTTTGTTTTTAATGAGTTTCCTAAAAGACACATTGTTTAAAGAAATCTGTAATATATCACGGAAAAAAATCAGGTCTTCATATATTCTACTAGGGTTGCTGAAATATTCTCAGCTACCGGCGCGGCGGTAGACAATAAACTGACTGTTTCGTTTTTTCTAACCACGGTAGATTTTTTATCCACCACGGTAGATTTTTTATCCACCATGGTAGATTTTTTAGGTTTACGGACATTTCCCACCCGCAATTTTCCCCCCGGACACTTCCCCCGGTCATTTCCCCTCGAGGACATTTCCCCCCGGACACTTCCCCCCCCGAGGACATTTCCCCCCGAGGACACTTACCCCCCGGACACCTCCCCCCGGTCATCCCCCCCCCCAGTTACTTCCCCCCGAGGTTATTTATAGCTAATCAAATAATCAATCAACTTTTCCCTCACAATTTACACAGGTTTGAAGGGCGTGTTTAAAAAGTTGCATTATTTGTTGTTTTTTTTTGTTTTATTTTTTGTTTTGTTTTAAAGATTTTTTTCATTGTTAATGTTTCATCAAAATCTTTCAAGAAGGGGGTGTAATCTACTAAACTAAAAAATCTTTTGGAAATCGACAGAGTCTGAAAGAGAAAACCAAATATTGCATTCAACTCAAAGAAGAGAACGCAATATTTGGTTTTCTCTTTCAGACTCTGTCGATTTCCAAAAGATTATTTCAGTTTAGTAGATTACACCCCCTTCTTGAAAGATTTTGATGAAACATTAACAATGAAAAAAATCTTTAAAACGAAACAAAAAATAAAACAAAAACAAATAATGCAACTTTTTAAACACGCCCTTCAAACCTGTGAAAATTGTGAGGGAAAAACTGATTGATTATTTGATTAGCTATAAATAACCTCGGGGGGAAGTAACTGGGGGGGGGGGGGGGAATGACCGGGGGGGAAGTGTCCGGGAGGGAAATTGACAGGGGGGAAATGTCCCCGCGGGGAAATGACCGGGGGGAAGTGTCCGGGGGGGAAATTGCGGGGGGGGGATGTCCGGACACCTATTTTTTACAATCAAAACCTGCGAAATTGTACCGTGGTAGTCAAAAAATCTACCATTGTAGAAGAAACACTCGATCGCGGTTGCTGAGGCTTTTTCAGCAATCTTGGCAGAAAATATGAAGACCTGATGTTTTTCCATTTACATAGCTATCAATCAATCTAGTAACCGGTGAATTCACAGTTGAATTTAGGAACTCCATGGCAAAACACGCCAAATACTGGCAACCATTTATCAGTGGCGTCGCTAGGTGTTCTTTAAGGGGGGGGGGGGGGAGTGCCGGGTTTCCTCTGACCCCCCTCACCTTCTACCTCTACTCCATCCCCTTCCCCTCCTCCTCATTCCCTTTTCCATCCTCGCTCATCAAGAGATACAGATTTAAAAATCCAAATTCAGTGACATTAGGTAAAGAGAAAAGCTTTATTGATTTTTATCCTCGAAGGTTGTAAACACTCACTATTAATTGATAAAATAATGGTAATGCTTGCTGATTTAACAGAAAAGTGATGAAGCAGTGGTGTGCGGCCAGAAATTGTATCGACGGTAGGGAGGGTTTGAGTTGACGCACCTACTGTACAGTGTACACACACCACATTCACCGGGGGGTCTGGGGGTATGGTTAACGGGGGGTACGGGGGTCCACCCCGGACAGTTTTGAAAAGTTGACCCTTTGAAAACCCAATTTAATGGGGTTTCCGGGTTTTATTTAAGAGAACCGATAAAAAATTATGGGATGGAGATTTGGGGGGGGGGGGTTCTTCCTCCAGCCTGATGATATTTATTCTTTAACTTTCATTTTCTAACTATTTAGAATGGTTTTTCTTGGCCGGTCTAGTCGAGTGTCACTCCCAGGCTCCCGATCGTGTGCCCGTACCTATTAAGTCCGGTAGAACCCGTGGCAAACTGCCCTTTCTTCCTTTCACCCACCCCCCTTACCTTCAACTACTTTTATTTTTTCCTTCCTTTCGTCATCCTCCTCTTTTTTCTTCCCTTATAGTCCAGGCAATAGAAAATTTATGAAGGAAAGTTCTATAGAAGTTCTGTTTTATGTCGATTCCTATGTATTTTGGGTCG
Organism: Trialeurodes vaporariorum; assembly: GCA_011764245.1. Classification (NCBI taxonomy): domain Eukaryota; kingdom Metazoa; phylum Arthropoda; class Insecta; order Hemiptera; family Aleyrodidae; genus Trialeurodes; species Trialeurodes vaporariorum. Next base: position 25,793,374 of record VMOF01000369.1, on the reverse strand, counting down.
CTGAATCCGAATTTGATGTTGTCCCCAAATTTCCTGGAGTGTTTAGGGAAAATTTAGGGAAAAACAGAAAAAAATTTCAGGTTTTTGGGCGGTTTTTTCATTGTAACTTGTTTCATCGATAAAATGAAAAATACCTCTTTACAAAGTTAAAGAAGAAAAAATTTCCTACAAAAATGTGCTCTTTTTTTTTTGTGACATAAAAATTTAAACGGAGTGGAGCGCAGGGAAAAAAAGTCGCGGCGCGCGGATCAGCAACATTCCAGATAAGAGAGAAACTTTGAGTCAATTTAACTCAATGTTTTTGAAAATTTTTTGCAAATATTGAGTCAATTTTCGTCAATTTTGGGTCAATTTTAAAAATGCCAACAAAAAAATGTTTTTGAAAAGATTTAAAAAATATTCAAAGAATATTTTGAATATTGTTTGAATATTTTAAAACTTTTTTGAAAATAAATTCAATATTGTTAAAAACTTTTTAAAAATATTTATCAATATTGAGTCAATTTTTTTAGTTTTAAAATGCCAATATCGAAATGTTTTGAAAAGATTGATGGAATATTCATTGAATATTTTTTTAATGCTGTTTGAATTTTTTTTGAAATTTTTTCTTTTGAATATTTTCAAAATTTTCTGTATCCAATATTTAATCAATATTTAACCAATCATCATTAGTATTTTCATAGTTTTTTCAAAATTTTTTGTAGTTTTTTCACAATTGCACAATTGCAAAATTAAATTTTTTAACATTCGACATAGACATTAAAAACCATGCACGGAAATTCATAGACAGAGATCTTTTACAAATATTCCCTGGAGATGGTGAGGATTGAACCTGGGCCATTTCGGTGGCAGACAAGTGTCTACCCGTTGAGCTACGACCGCTCGCGTGGGAGCTCCGCGAAAAATTTCCTATTTAACCCGCCGGAGGTACTAATTGTAACAAAATTTTTTCCATTGAAAGTATTTTTTTTTTTTGTATAAATTTTAAAAGAAATAGTATTTTTTTTAAAGTATTTTTTTAATATTCTTTTTTTATTTTACAATTAAACTCAGAGAATATTCAAAAAAAATTTTTAAAAAATAAAATAATATTAATTTTTTTAAAATAATTTGGAAAAGTTTGAATGAATAATGCAGTAGTATTTGCAATGTGAGCATTAATAAATTTTATACAAAAAAATTTAATCAGTACTAAAAAAAAACAATTTATTTTTTAAAGTATTTTTTAAATATTACAAATATTGAACAAATAAGTTTTTAAATTTCAATACTGATCAAATATTTTTCCATTTTTAAATTAAGTAAGCATTAGAATAATATCAAAATAAAAATATTCAAAAAATACTCACACAATTTTAAAAAAAAAAAATTTTAAAAAATTTTTAAAATAATATTCGTTGAGTATTTTTGAATTTTTTTTTTATTATTAAAAAAGATTTTTGAAAAAAATTTTTGAAATTTTTTGTTTGCAAATATTTATTGTAAAAATATTCAGGCTTTATTGAAAAAATATTTTTTAATTAAATATTTTCCCGAAAAGGTTGAAAATATTGGCAAAATTGGCTAATATTCCCTCTTATTGGGTTACGGTCTTACGGAACGGCCATATAGCGATTAGGCGCGCCGCGCGACGGTGCAGCACTGGCGGTCGCTTCGCTTTCAATACTCCTTAAACCCCCCCCCCCCGCAGGAGGGGGATGGACCCCAATTATCACCCACCTCAAACCCCCCCCCCCCTGCAAACTTACAAAATCATTTAATATCGATCTTTAAACAATTTCCGTGCATTAATTAAAATTTGTTCATGTTTTCTCGTCAGTTTTTTTCTTTCCACTGATTTACATGTTCCTTCATTTTTCTTGCTCATTTTTTTATAATTTTTTTTTTTTATTTCAAAAAGGGAAATGATTGTATCTTACGATTAGTATATTTTCATTTTTATTTTAAAATTCCGTCAATAAACTGGTCAGGAACCATTTCAGTTATAGGTTTTAAACATTTAATACCTCCCATATATTTCATGAAATGTGTGCTATCCATAGATTTTTTTAGAGTTATGATTGGCATTATCGAATATGAACTGAAAAAAATTTAAACACCCTGAACCCTAGTGGAGAGTTCATAATTGCAGAAAGTTTAAAGTAAACCGATCGGTCCGTTGCGCAAAAGGGCCCGGGAAAATTTTAGAGTCTCTATCAGTGAAGTAGCGTGCAATTTGGCAACGTTTTTTTGTGTCCATTTAAACTCATGTAAAAATTCGAATGCGAGGGTTTTCAACGAACATCCAATAGTTCGATCTTTTTCGAGGGATTAAATGGACAAACTGCAACGTTGCAAAATCGCACGCCACGCCACTGGTCTGTATCAGTCACCGAGAGAAAATTTCTTAAAAATAAAAGTATAGAAATACGAAGCCTAACCCACGAAATAAAAGACCTAGGCTGAGCAGATGCAATTAAATAGTGAGCAAACGTCGAGCATACCCCCTCATTTATCTAAATTACCCTGTTTGTGCGTAGTTGCAATTTTCTCCGAAAAAATCGTTAAAATTTCGCCACTTGGTCACATTAGATTCGGCGCTCTGAAAAAAAAAAAAAAAAAAAAAATGATCGCTTGCATATAGGATATTTCAGCTTGTCATAAATATACTGTAGAATGGATATCCTCTAGAATAATAGCCGCCGTCTCTTCAACAATAAGCGCGCTCTCTTTTTCCTCACTAATCTGACAATTTTTTGGAATAAAAAGAATCTGAGAGAACTTTATGCCCATTATTTAAATAAGAAACAACGGTAGACTTCTTCCAAGCTGGAGAAATAAATAAATATATCATCGCCATATTTAGTAAGTATAATTGCGCTTTGAAAGTTTTTACGTTGTGTAATTACCTGTGATTTGATCGATTAGTTCTGAAAGAGAAAATTGGCTCTAACTTTATTTTTCGTCGAGAAAACAGTACATTTTTTGCGAAGATTTGGCAATTTCCGCGGCATGAGGGCCGGGCATTTTTTTCGTATCGCCTACACTTGCTCCTTCTACAGGAGGCAAGTAAAGTTTTAGCAGGCTTAAATTCGCTGATTTTGAGGCTTATGGCTGCTCAAAATTGCCTTGGACACTTCATCCCCGCACGAAAAGCAGAACTTTTTAAACGCAAAATCTGACGTTTTACAGACAGGATAACTTGGTATTTGTTTTTGTTTCTTTCAAAATGATTTATCATTAACGTGGTTTTTTTTTTACATTGATGCGATGGTGTACGGTTATATAGGGATTCACAGTTAACGAATAAGTTGGTTTTTGTATTTTCTCTTAATGTTCATTTGCAGCCCAGAACAACACTTCACTCCCTTTCCATCACTTTTGGCGTTGCGTTCTTATCTAGCGTGTTTACGCTAGTAAAAACGGTAGTATTATACATCCCCCACCAGGCAAACAATAAAATATCTATATCAAAAATAATAATTCAAAATAATATACTAAAAGAAAGCATCACATTCTGATTTATTTTGATCAATTATCAGAGGAACATCGAAAGAAACGAAAGCCAATTTGGCAATCTGAAAGTAAACTGCAAGTACAAGAAGAGACTTCAAGCAAACCCTGCAGCGTTTGTCTCAAGTTATGATTTTTGAACCATTTGACTTTTACGACAGTTTAACCACTTGAAATAGACGCTGAGGCGACGACCCCTAGTTTCAACCAAGGGACCCGATAGTGTGTGTGGCCGGAGTTAGGATCTCAGGTTTGTGTATGATTCACTGTGTAGACAAAATGTGCCGTATCAAATCTACACACTGTTTTTAGCAAATCATAATAATTATGAAGTAGAGTCGTTGTAAATCTATGAAACAAAATATCTATTGACAAAATCAATCAAAATGACTATTTTCCTACGATTATAAAGATCGATATTCATTGATTATATAAGTTTTCATTGGGGGGGGGGGGATTAAGGTGGGTGATAATTGGGGTTCATCCCCCCCCCTGCGGGGTGGGGGGGTTTTTAAAGGGGTATTGCAAGCGAAGCGACCGCCAGTGCATGCACCGTCGCGCGGCGCGCCTAATCGCTATATGGCCGTTCCGTAAGACACGTAATGTTGCTGATCCGCGCGCCGCGACTTTTTTCCGTGCGCTCCAGCTCCGTTAATTTTGATGTCACAAAAATAAGAAGAGCATCATTTTTGTAGGAAATTTTATCTTCTTTAACTTTGTAAAGAGGTATTTTTTCATTTTTATCGATGATAACCAAGTTACAATGAAAAAACCGCCAAAATCCTGAAATTTTTGCAGTTTTCCGTAATTTCCGTAGAAAGCTCCAGGAAATTTTGGTGGACAACATCAAATTCGGATTCAGCGACCCAAAATACATACAAATCGACATAAAACAGAACTTCTATAGAACTTTCCTTCATAAGCTATTTTTCGGTCTCTATTGCCTGGACTATTATTTCTTTTCTTCTTTTAGGCGCACCGTAGGTACTACGTGCGCCTATTGAAATCGGTCTGCTACTCAATAGAGTATACTACGCCCCCTTGTGGTCAAATGGCAAAATGAGCTTTTTTGATGTCGTGATTTTTAGGTTGTTTCCTGTTTTTTTTAAATGCCAATTTCATTTGAAAAGTTGATGTTTTCCCAATCACGACTGAATTTCGAGTGTGTTGGAAGTAATTAGATGTTTATTGATTCACGTTTTCTTAAAGTTATTCTACTTCAAAAATTTTTACTAACCTCACTTTCTGATTAGTGATGATTTCAAATTGTCCCGGTATTTATTCTAGGTGATCAAGTGAACCAATCATTTGCCGTTCTGAGTGATTTTTTTTTTTTTTTTTTTTCATGTAAATGAAATCATTAAAATTATTATAGCGTTTGATCAAACGCAAAACGGAGAGTCCAAGCAGCAAGACTTTCACTATCTCAATGCTCAGAATTCTTATTTATCTTTGGTTGAACTGATGACTGTTCAGTGTTCATTTTTAATATTTAAATATTTTTAACGCTAATGATCAGAATTAGAGACTGATTAGGTTTTTTGAGGTTGATCAGTCATACCTAAAATTTTCGCACTTAGACTTTTGTAGAAAATTGAGTTTGCGCCTCAAAATTTTGGGTTTAAAAGTAAGTTAGCGTCTTTTATGCTGAAATATGAGTCAGCGATCCATTTCTTTCTGAAAATTGTGTTAGCGAGTAAATTTTCTTCTGATGGCGCAGAGATTTTCAAGGTATTTTGTTACGATAGTTGGCCTCTCACAACAAAGTCAATCATGATTTAGTCAAAGTAATGGCCTCTCATCATGTCTAATACCATCCATAAGAACACCCTTTCCATCATATTTCATATTTCTTAACCCTCTCTGACTTAGAGAGATTTAGGTAAAAAATTCTGTGGCGTCTGTCCGTCAGTCCGGTTGTCCGTCACTCCGTACCTAGGCATAACTATTGAACCATTGATCCTTATGCATCCAGATTTTGCAGAGTTTTGCGTTTTAGATTCCCCAGAGGCACTTTTTTTTTTTTTGAAATTTTGACTTTTAGAGTAGTTAGGGGGAAAAAATGATTTTCATTAAAATCAATGGTAAAATGGATAAAAATGAAAAAAAATGGAATAATTCAAGTTTGGCTCAATCAATTTTGATGAAAGTTAGCAAAAAAAAATCTATTTTCAGCCTACTGTAGAATAAACCACTGATAGTTCTATATTCATTCCTCAAAACAGATTAAAAATCAAAATAGGTGCGCTCGAGCCCAAAAAGGAATTATCGTGAGAAATTAAAAATCTTAAAACTTGGAGTCAATCAATAATGGCTGGATGAATTTTCATGAAATTTTTTACACACAATGTACTATAAAAGTACTAACATACTTTCCTCTCTGTGTCACCAAAAAAACCCAAATAAAACCATTTCAAGAGGTAATATGGGTGCGATTGAGCAAAAAATAGGGGAATATGAGCAATAAAAATAAATCCTATTATTTGGGATGGTTCAGGTTTGGTTCAATCAATTTGGATAAAATTAGAAAAAAAAATCTACATTCAGCCTACTATAAAATAACCCCTCATAGTTACAATATTCAACCCTCAAAACCGTTTAAAAAATCAAAATAGGTGCGCTCGACCCAAAAAAATGGAATTATCGTGAAAAATTAAGTAATCTTAAAACTTGGAGTCAATCAATAATGGCTGGATGAATTTTCATGAAACTTTTTACACACAATCTACTATAAAAGTACTAACATACTTTCCTCTCTGTGTCACCAAAAAAAACCCAAAAAAACCATTTCAAGAGGTAATATAGGTGCGATTGAGAAAAAAATATGGGAATATGAGCAAATAAAAATATAATCCTATTATTTGGGATGGTTCAGGTTGGTTCAATCAATTTGGATGAAAGTTAGCAAAAAAAATCTACATTCAGCCTACTATAAAATAAACTACTCATAGTTACAATATTCAACCCTCAAAACCGTCTACCTAATCAAAATAGGTGCGCTCGAGCCAAAAAGGAATTATCGTGAGAAATTAAGTAATTTTAAAAACTTGGAATCAATCAATAATGGCTGGATGAATTTTCATGAAACTTTTTACACACAATCTACTATCAAAGTACTAACATACTTTCCTCTCTTTATCACCATAAACAACCGATTAGCCCTTTTTCAAGAGGCAATATAGGTGCGATTGAAAAAAAAATAGGGGTATATAAGCAAATAAAAACATAATCTTATTATTTCGGATAATTCCTGTTTGGTCCAATGAATTTTGACAAAATCTGGCAAATAAAATCTACAATTAGTTTACAAAAGAAAGTAGCCCTTACAGTTACAATATACAACCCTTAAGAGAGTTAAAAAAATCAAAATAGGGTGTTTGTCCAAAAAAAAGAAAAAAGAAAGTGAGGAATTAATTTTAAACTTGGAGTTTAAACATTAATGGGATGGATTTTGACAAAACTTTTCACAAACAAAAGTGTTTAAAAAAAAACACTAAACACTGCACTGTGTGCACTAAAATTTTTTCTGGTACAGTCCTCATAAAAACCTTAAGACCGTTTCGATGGGCAATATAGGTACAATCGAGCAAAAAACTTTTGAAACTATAATTGTAAGCAAATATGAAGACAAAAAAATGATTGGAATAAGTAATTCAAGTATGACTCAATTAAGTTCGAAAAATTTCATCAAAACGTTTGCAACCAGCCTAGGCAGAAATTTCTTTCCAATGTATTACTACAATATACAACCTTTAAGTCTAAAGCTGTTTAAAAGCAATATAGTTTCATCACACCAAAAAAAAGAATATTCAAGGAAAATTAATTTATAAAGAAAAGTCAATCAAAAAAGGCTGAATGAATTTTGTTGAAATTTTGTTTGCGCAATCTACGACTTACTTTAAATACATCTTGGGAGGGGTTAATCTATTAAGCAAAAAAATTTTTTTGAAGATCCACAGTTTGAAAGAAAAACCAAACATAGTACTCAATGGAGGAAAAGCAAGAATCAGTACATTTCGACCTGCTAGGTATAAAACTAAGGGAAAAAGAAACTCCCAAAAAAAGAACAAAGAGCAAATATAATGAATGCAGCTCAAAGAATAAAAAATTATTGGAATCTGGAATTTCTCTAGACCCTGTTATAAGCAAAATCAGATTAAGGCTCTCAATTAGCCTTCAAATAACAAAAAAGGCAACTACTCCTACAGCTTCTCTACAAAATTGCAAACTCTTCGGATTGAAGGCAGAGTTATGTCCGAGGTGAAAATATTTGAAATTTGGGGGGGGGGGGGGCTCCCCCAGAATTCTTTAGGGGGTTAGGGGGTCTCCTCCAGAATTCTTTAGTGGTGGGGGGAGGGGGGTCTGGGGGGCTTCCTCAGATAAAAAGGTGTGAGAAAGTGTTCGTAGGGTATTTCCCCACAGTTTATTTTTTATCATTTCGAGATTTGATTGACGTATTTCGGCCATTGTGCGCGGATCGAATGCCTGTCACCATCGTGAGACGTCATGGGGACATTTAGGAGAGATGTCTTTTGACTCACTTTAAATTCTTCATCTTTTCTTACGTTTTGCCATGGCGTTCTTTGTTTTACTTGGCATCACACTTCACGTTCAAATTTTTACCGGGGAACCAAAGAACGGGGCCAGCTAATGGAATATGGCAACATTGTTTTTCTCTACTTTAACACATCATGAAAAATAATCGATTCTTGGCGAGGCCAGTCGCCTACCCAAAAATCGATCATTTTACATATAAAATCAATAGAGACAAAAAGTGTTGCCAAAATTTATAGAGCCGTCACTGCCAGTTAACCTGCAGACCAATTTTTGCATGGAAATAATGCCTTCAGTGGACTCTAAGATTACTTTCAAGAAACTGCGAGAATCATTTCCGGTCTCATGAGCATCTTGGAGCTGATCTAAGCTGTTTAAAAGCGTTGAGGTCTGACTGGCTGGACTAATAACCAATGACTCGGCATGGTCCGATTTCTTCTTACTACTGATCACTTTTTCATTTCCCTATTTTGCGGGACATACTATATTTTGACTACCTTTTTACTAAAGGGGGTTCAAAATTGTTTTATGAGTATTTGATTGTTTTTTACGTGCGTTTAGTGATGTGCAGTGGGAAATTCGAAGGAATTGTTCTATGATTGTCCGGAGTGGTCCTACCGCCCCCCCCCTCGCCGCTTTCAGGTTCGAACTTGAACTTTTGCTGTACAATTTTTTTTTTGAGATGGTGGAAAATTCGGAGGGATTGTTCTAAGATTGTCCGTAGTGGTTCTACACCCCCCCCCCCCCCTCGCACACAGGTTCGTACCTAATCTTTTGCTGGACAGTTTTTTTTTTAGATGGGGAATATTCGAAGGGTTTTGTCCTCAGATCGCACGTAAAGGTCCTAACCCCTACCCACCGCCGCACCCTTGTTTGGACCCGGATTTTTGCTGGACAGATTATTTTTGAGATGATGGAAATGGAATTTGATTTATGAGGGACCAAATTTGCTCAAGGTGCGCCTTCTCTGACACTGTAGTGTCAGAACTATCTGCTTTTTTTTTTTTTTTTTTTTCCCTTTTTTCCCCTTTTTTTCCTTTTTCTTTCACTCCGTTGGGGGTCACCCCAAAGGGGGGTGGCACCCGGGGGTCTCCCCCCCCCCCGCGACGCAACTGACCCTTATTTAGCTCCCATCACCAAACGTTTAACTTGGTATGGTGGGAGCCCGAGATCCAAATTTTATCGCCTGTAGAGGTCTTTTAAAAGAACGTGAAATTTGTCCCCCACACTTTCCGAGAAAAAAAACAACTCCACAAAATATTGTCCGTGCTCCTGCCCACCGAGCCCAAGTCGCTGAGTCGCGAATTGCGAGCCTTAGAAGTGTCCCCCCGAAAATGATGAAGGGGGGGGAGGGGTGAAAGGGGGCAGAAGGGCCGAAACGTGGTGTGCAGGGACAGGGGGGAGAAAAACCCGGGGCGCGGCGGAGGATCCCCGAACATTATTCTAATCCATTGAT
>VMOF01000369.1:25768899-25783372 GCA_011764245.1 Trialeurodes vaporariorum | reverse complement strand
GGGGGTCATTTCCCCTTCACCCTCGAGGTTTTGACAAGACTCGGATAAAAATTTTTTCAGGAGATAAAAAGAAAATTTTTGAGAGGAATTTTCTAATATAGCGTGATAGACGGGTGAAAGGGTTTATTAGAGAGCCTTTCTCCCTTTCCCCCCTTCCCCCCGGGGAAGGAGACTGGAGACTGGGCTGGAAACTGGTGAAATGATTGCTCAGTCGTCAGCGCATATTTTTCAACTTTTGGAAAAACGTATCGACGTATAAAATGCTATTTGAGACATTGAAACTTTAACACTTCACTATAGTTAACATTAATTTGTCGATTTTTTTCTATTTTTTTTTTTTTTTCTGAACGAATAAGGTAGGTTAGTAGGTAAGCTCATGGGGGGGGGGGGGGGGGGGTGATGATTTCATCATTCGATCTTGATTCAAGATTGGGTCAGAAGTTCGTTATCGAACATTTGACGGTCTGTATTTTTAAAGCTTTTGAAATTGTCTGTCTTAATTTTGCTGCCTAGCAAAATGGTCGTGCCAATCGTTTCCAGATTTACGGTAAAAGCCGTTTATTTTACATTGATTCTTGTGGGAAATATACAATCTAGAGCCTCCTCCGTACACTTGGCAACACTGGTCGTGCCTAGTCGATGTTACATAATGAGTATTACTCGTACTTCATTCTTGTTTAATTCATTTATTTACTTTGTTCGCTACTTTTTGTGTATAGGTCGAAGCAAAAGTTTGCAACAACCCCACTCATAAGTACATATAATCGTCAGAATAATATGAGACTTACGGAGCTAGAAAAACTCTAAAGGTATCTCAGTAGGAAAGGCCGTTCACAAGGTGGGGGGAGGGGGTTGCATTCTCACTTGCGTCGGAAGAAGGGAGGGGATTTTGCAAAGGCACAGGGGAAAAAATAATTCAAAACAACAAGGTAAATCCCTCCTAAGCGGTCCTTTTTCTAGCCTCCCTGGTAAAAAAAAGTTCCATTCACTCCGTTCCAATTTTCCATGTGGACACAGAAATACCTGAGATTTTTATGTAAATACACGAAAATTAATGCGGATTCCATGTCCACATGGATAATTGAAACAGAACTCATGAAACTTTTCTATTTCGGCTGGATGCCCGTAAATCCTATGGATGGCCCAGTCAGGATCAAGTACGGTAATCACAGTGGCGGCTCGTGAAATGCGATATATCGATGTCTACTCCATTTAAAACTATAGAAAAGTATCGATTTCTCGGGGGTTCAATTGCATCCCCTGACGATCGATACTTTTCTATAGATTTAAATGGAGTGGACATCGATATCTCGCATTTCACGAGCCGCCATGGGGAATCATCATTCCTCGAGACGACATTGCTGCCTTGGGTTTTATTTTGAAGAGTTTCTTTAAATCCCTTCAAACGCAATGTGATTTACTGCATTTTTTAGTAGATATCAAGTTTACGAAACTACTTTTATTTTTGTAGGGTCCTCAAAAATCTCTGCAGGATAGAATAAAGTAGAGAGGAGGAACATAAACAAGTAAATAGAATGAAGGCATAAATAAAATGAAATCTTGAATATTTTTAGTTGCTTTAATTCTACCGCGTGCCGACTACGTTCTGCGAGGGTTTTCAAAAAAAAACAAAAAAAAAAACAAAAAAAAAAAAAAACGTCATTTGAATCATGGAAAAAACCGCTTTTTTTTTTTTTACTTAAAAAATCCGCCCGATTAAACCCGCGAGAGAGTTGCATTCAAAGGTTAGGAGAAAGGGGTCTGACTCTGAGTGACAGCTTTGAGCCCGGGTCCTGAAGCTATGTTGCCGATTATAGTTTAAAACCCCACAAATTGAGTCGGAAATCCAATGGTCGGCTCATGAATCGCTATCTATTCGTCAACATTTTTTCCCCTCATTCAAATCCGTGGAAAAATACCGATTATCATAAAAAATAGTTGATTGAGTGACAGAATTTTTTACTCGCACCCAGTGCGGATAAATCGGACTCCATATTCTCAAAAGTTTGACTTCATATATTTTCCTATTTTGATGGTTGATGGCTAAAAATAATCGGTTCAAGTATGATACTTTAAACCACTGACTTTCAAGACCTTTTTTATATCCAACTTTTTTCATGCCCAAAAGTTTTAATTCGCAAAAAAGTTCAAGTCCGAAAATTTTATGTCAAAATTGGGTGTGATCATAATTTGAAAGTAATTAAATTTAATGCGAGGCTACATTTTCATTCATAAAATCTTCAATACTTCAAAACTTCATGGACTTCAAAAATTTTGGACATTGTATAATTGCATGAACTTGGAAATGAGGACATACATGTTTTAGCCATTGTGTGTTGCACTTTCAAAATAAGACCAACCATCACTGAACATAAGAGAAAATAGAGCTTATATCGTCAGGGGACCTGAACGACCATTAAATATTTAAGAACACCGTGACGTTCCGCTAATCACTGAAAAAACAAAAAGTAGAACCGAAACAGCTTTTTAAAATAGCTTTACAAAGCAAAAGTCCTAGCTCTAACGGAGTAAGTTGCGGATGTCCTAAGGCACTACTCCGGTTGAGCCAAAGCAAGAAAAAAGGGTGCGACTCTAAAGAATAGTGCTTTGGTACACCTGTAACATTCTCCGGTACAGCTTGAACTTTTGCTCTGACCTTTTAAAAAGCTGCTTCGGCTGTACATAAACTTTGTTTTTTCAGTGATTAGCACAATTATTTATCGCCCCATTCAAATTTACTAGAAAAAAAAACAAAATTCCGGAAATAGCGTGGTACTATCCAACGGATTGAAATATTACCAACTTTGCTTACAATCACCGAACGGAAAAAAAACAACAACAAAAACATTGAATCGAATCAATAGGTGCTTATTTAAAACCAATGCTGGTAATCGACACGGCCGAAAAAATTGTTTGGAATCACGGAACAAAATTATTAAATAAAGACAAGACATTACTTTTAAAATTACCAGAATTCTCATCGAACAAACGATTCGCTCTTTTCAATCATTTCAAAAATAATTTCTTTTCAGGCGTGAGAATTACTGAAAACTCCAGTAATGAAGCTTTAGCAAACTTTTGCTACACATGATAGAAGAGTTGATTCTCGCATGAAAACCTGTAAATATGACCATGAGTCCCAACACAAAATTCACTCTTAGAATGAGGATTAAGGGCGGAGAGCTGAGTATGTATCATTGGAGATTCTTATCTAATTTGAGACATTTCTCTGTGTTTTCTTAGAGAATGTGACGAATTAGACAGGAATCTCCCATGATTCCGGCGTAGCTTCGCCATAGTACGATCTTACCATTATAGCTGTTTTTTAAGTTTATTACTGAATTTTTTACTTTTTAGTGTGATTTTCGTGATTTACGCTGGGTAATTAAAACACCAGATTTTACTATTCATTTGCTCATAGCAAAAGTTTGCAAGAACTCCCTTACAGAGAACGAACTCCATAGTAATTCTAAAACTACTTTCTAACCAAAATGTTTGTCTTCGTAGATCTCATCGATCTCATCGATTTACTGAAGCGAGCCGAATAATTCCGCCATTTGGCAACACCGGCATTCTACATTCAAAAATCCGGTCTTTGACGCCGCTGAGCCACTAATAAATTCAAGTCCCGAACGGCGAACGTTCCTTTCATCTCGCGGAAGGAACGGGTACAGGGGGAACTGCGAACGCGGGAGGAACGGAGTACAGCTGACATTCTCAGCTTAATTACCGCTTTATCCGCCGCTTTAGAGGAAAGCACCAAGCTCTGCACGGGGATGCGATTTTTAAAGCGGAAGCAATTGAGGTGGTAGGTATTTGGAGATACTCGGGATACCGTAAAACGTCGGGTCTGGTCTTAACTGGATGCCTTAATAGCTACGCTAACGTTGTTTCCCAGTCTACGAACACACCTGATTCTTTATTAGTCCGTAAAGATATGGTCCGGACTCGATGAATAGAGAGAGGCAGGAAGTGAATTTTCTCAAGACTGCTTAAGTAAATTCTGATGTAGACGTCTTCGAGATCGTTCCGAGTGAAATTCCAAGGAAGAGGCAATGACCTGACAGTCATTTTTTTTGTTGTTGTTTTTGTTTGTAACGAAGGACGTCAGCGTCCCACAGTAAACCATGTAATATAACCATTATAATAATTTCAAATAAACAAACGTGCAACCATGTAAAAAGTTAGTTCCCAGTATTATCTTTTTCTCCGAAGTATTATCAAAAAAGTCGAACGTCACATTTGGGAGGGAGCAGAAAAAACAGGAGTTTTGCGGACGTTGTCCTTACAGACTTGTCGATGGTGACGTCCGTAACAGATGGTTTCCTTAATTGGGCCCTCAACAGGGCCAGGGCCACCCCGAGGGCATGTATCCGCGACAGTGAGTCATGAGGCCCGCGCCGCGCCGCCCGTCTGGGAAAAAAAGAGGGGGGATGATGGAAAAGGACAGTAGAAATGTTCTACACGCGCCATCCAAGTATCATGAGAAATTGAAAGCACTGATGACGTCAGTGTATAGTTAAATACGGTTTGTTTTTAATGAGTTTCCTAAAAGACACATTGTTTAAAGAAATCTGTAATATATCACGGAAAAAAATCAGGTCTTCATATATTCTACTAGGGTTGCTGAAATATTCTCAGCTACCGGCGCGGCGGTAGACAATAAACTGACTGTTTCGTTTTTTCTAACCACGGTAGATTTTTTATCCACCACGGTAGATTTTTTATCCACCATGGTAGATTTTTTAGGTTTACGGACATTTCCCACCCGCAATTTTCCCCCCGGACACTTCCCCCCGGTCATTTCCCCTCGAGGACATTTCCCCCCCGGACACTTCCCCCCCGAGGACATTTCCCCCCGAGGACACTTACCCCCCGGACACCTCCCCCCGGTCACCCCCCCCCCCAGTTACTTCCCCCGAGGTTATTTATAGCTAATCAAATAATCAATCAACTTTTCCCTCACAATTTACACGGGTTTTGAAGGGCGTGTTTAAAAAGTTGCATTATTTGTTGTTTTTTTTGTTTTATTTTTTGTTTTGTTTTAAAGATTTTTTTCATTGTTAATGTTTCATCAAAATCTTTCAAGAAGGGGGTGTAATCTACTAAACAAAAAAAATCTTTTGGAAATCGACAGAGTCTGAAAGAGAAAACCAAATATTGCATTCAACTCAAAGAAGAGAACGCAATATTTGGTTTTCTCTTTCAGACTCTGTCGATTTCCAAAAGATTATTTCAGTTTAGTAGATTACACCCCTTCTTGAAAGATTTTGATGAAACATTAACAATGAAAAAAATCTTTAAAACGAAACAAAAAATAAAAAAAAAACAAATAATGCAACTTTTTAAACACGCCCTTCAAACCTGTGAAAATTGTGAGGGAAAAACTGATTGATTATTTGATTAGCTATAAATAACCTCGGGGGAAGTAACTGGGGGGGGGGGGGGGGAAAGACCGGGGGGGAAGTGTCCGGGAGGGAAATTGACAGGGGGGAAATGTCCCCGCGGGGAAATGACCGGGGGGAAGTGTCCGGGGGGGAAATTGCGGGGGGGGGGATGTCCGGACACCTATTTTTTACAATCAAAACCTGCGAAATTGTACCGTGGTAGTCAAAAAATCTACCATTGTAGAAGAAACACTCGATCGCGGTTGCTGAGGCTTTTTCAGCAATCTTGGCAGAAAATATGAAGACCTGATGTTTTTCCATTTACATAGCTATCAATCAATCTAGTAACCGGTGAATTCACAGTTGAATTTAGGAACTCCATGGCAAAACACGCCAAATACTGGCAACCATTTATCAGTGGCGTCGCTAGGTGTTCTTAAGGGGGGGGGGGGGGAGTGCCGGGTTTCCTCTGACCCCCCTCACCTTCTACCTCTACTCCATCCCCTTCCCCTCCTCCTCATTCCCTTTTCCATCCTCGCTCATCAAGAGATACAGATTTAAAAATCCAAATTCAGTGACATTAGGTAAAGAGAAAAGCTTTATTGATTTTTATCCTCGAAGGTTGTAAACACTCACTATTAATTGATAAAATAATGGTAATGCTTGCTGATTTAACAGAAAAGTGATGAAGCAGTGGTGTGCGGCCAGAAATTGTATCGACGGTAGGGAGGGTTTGAGTTGACGCACCTACTGTACAGTGTACACCACCACATTCACCGGGGGGTCTGGGGGTATGGTTAACGGGGGGTACGGGGGGCCACCCCGGACAGTTTTGAAAAGTTGACCCTTTGAAAACCCAATTTAATGGGGTTTCCGGGGTTTTTTTTAAGAGAACCGATAAAAATTATGGGATGGAGATTTGGGGGGGGGGGTTCTTCCTCCAGCCTGATGATATTTATTCTTTAACTTTCATTTTCTAACTATTTAGAATGGTTTTTCTTGGCCGGTCTAGTCGAGTGTCACTCCCAGGCTCCCGATCGTGTGCCCGTACCTATTAAGTCCGGTAGAACCCGTGGCAAACTGCCCTTTCTTCCTTTCACCCACCCCCCTTACCTTCAACTACTTTTTTTTTCCTTCCTTTCGTCATCCTCCTCTTTTTTTTTCCCTTATAGTCCAGGCAATAGAAAATTTATGAAGGAAAGTTCTATAGAAGTTCTGTTTTATGTCGATTCCTATGTATTTTGGGTCGCTGAATCCGAATTTGATGTTGTCCACCAAAATTTCCTGGAGCTGTTTACGGAAATTACGGAAAACAGCAAAAATTTCAGGATTTTGGCGGTTTTTTCATTGTAACTTGGTTATCATCGATAAAAATGAAAAAAAACCTCTTTACAAAGTTAAAGAAGATAAAATTTCCTACAAAAATGATGCTCTTCTTGTTTTTGTGACATCAAAATTAACGGAGCTGGAGCGCACGGAAAAAAGTCGCGGCGCGCGGATCAGCAACATTCCCGTAAGAGGCCAAAATTAGCAAAATTAACCGGGTTTTGGGGAGAAGGTTTCCCCCGGGGGTACGGGGTCCGGAGTGGAAAATTCCTTTAACCCGGGGTCCTTTTAAAAAACCTTTAAAATTTATTTTGAAAATTTGGTTTTTAAGTTTTGTTTTATTCTTTTTTATTTTACTTTTTAGAATGGTTTTTCTTAAAATTTAAATAAATTTTTCCAAATAATTAAAGTAGAGAAAATGCATTTTTCTTCTTAATAATATTATAAAAAATTTTCCCTCTAAAAAAACTTTTTTTTTTCCTTATATCCAAATTAAAATTTTTAAGAAAATTCATAGAAAATTTTTTTATTAATTAAAAAAATTTGGGGTTAAAAAAAATTTTAAAATTTTCAAAAATTCCCAGTTTAAAAAAAAAATAGAAAAATTTAAAATTTCGTGAGTTTTTTGTTATTTTATTTTATTTTTGAAAAAAATTTTTTAAAAAATTTTAAAATTGGAAAATTTTTTAAAAATATAGGCTTTTGTTTTTTAATAAAATTTTTTCCCGGAAAGGTTGGAAAAAAAAAATTTGGCATCCCACTTTACGTGTCTTACGGAACGGCCATATAGCGATTAGGCGCGCCGCGCGACGGTGCATGCACTGGCGGTCGCTTCGCTTGCAATACTCCTTAAACCCCCCACCCCGCAGGAGGGGGATGGACCCCAATTATCACCCACCTCAATCCCCCCCCCAATGCAAACTTACAAAATCATTGAATATCGATCTTTAAACAATTACCGTGCATTAATTAATATTTGTTCATGTTTTCTCGTCAGTTTTGTTTTTCCACTGATTTACATGTTCCTTCAGTTATTTCTTGCTCATTTTATTATAATTTTTTATTTTATTTCAAAAGGAACTGATTGTATCTTACGATTAGTATATTATCATTATTATTATATATTCCGTCAATAAACTGGTCAGGAACCATTACAGTTATAGGTTTCAAACATTGAATACCTCCCATATATTGCATGAAATGTGTGCTATCCATAGATTTTTGAGAGTTATGATTGGCATTATCGAATATGAACTGAAAAAATTAATCACCCTGAACACCTAGTGGAGAGTTCATAATTGCAGAAAGTTCAAAGTAAACCGTATCGGTCCGTTGCGCAAAGGCCGGAAGATTCTAGAGTCTCTATCAGTGAAGTAGCGTGCAATTTGGCAACGTTGTTTTGTGTCCATTTAAACTCATGTAAAAATTCGAATGCGAGGGTTTTCAACGAACATCCAATAGTTCGATCTTTTTCGAGGGATTAAATGGACAAACTGCAACGTTGCAAAATCGCACGCCACGCCACTGGTCTGTATCAGTCACCGAGAGCAAATTCTTAAAAATAAAAGTATAGAAATACGAAGCCTAACCCACGAAATAAAAGACCTAGGCTGAGCAGATGCAATTAAATAGTGAGCAAACGTCGAGCATACCCCCTCATTTATCTAAATTACCCTGTTTGTGCGTAGTTGCAATTTTCTCCGAAAAAATCGTTAAAATTTCGCCACTTGGTCACATTAGATTCGGCGCTCTGAAAAAAAAAAAAAAAAAAAAAATGATCGCTTGCATATAGGATATTTCAGCTTGTCATAAATATACTGTAGAATGGATATCCTCTAGAATAATAGCCGCCGTCTCTTCAACAATAAGCGCGCTCTCGTTTTCCTCACTAATCTGACAATTTTTTGGAATAAAAAGAATCTGAGAGAACTTTATGCCCATTATTTAAATAAGAAACAACGGTAGACTTCTTCCAAGCTGGAGAAATAAATAAATATATCATCGCCATATTTAGTAAGTATAATTGCGCTTTGAAAGTTTTTACGTTGTGTAATTACCTGTGATTTGATCGATTAGTTCTGAAAGAGAAAATTGGCTCTAACTTTATTTTTCGTCGAGAAAACAGTACATTTTTTGCGAAGATTTGGCAATTTCCGCGGCATGAGGGCCGGGCATTTTTTTCGTATCGCCTACACTTGCTCCTTCTACAGGAGGCAAGTAAAGTTTTAGCAGGCTTAATTCGCTGATTTTGAGGCTTATGGCTGCTCAAAATTGCCTTGGACACTTCATCCCCGCACGAAAAGCAGAATTTTTTAAACGCAAAATCTGACGTTTTACAGACAGGATAACTTGGTATTTGTTTTTGTTTCTTTCAAAATGATTTATCATTAACGTGGTTTTTTTTTACATTGATGCGATGGTGTACGGTTATATATGGATTCACAGTTAACGAAATAAGTTGGTTTTTGTATTTTCTCTTAATGTTCATTTGCAGCCCAGAACAACACTTCACTCCCTTTCCATCACTTTTGGCGTTGCGTTCTTATCTAGCGTTTTTACGCTAGTAAAAACGGTAGTATTATACATCCCCCACCAGGCAAACAATAAAATATCTATATCAAAATAATAATTCAAAATAATATACTAAAAGAAAGCATCACATTCTGATTTATTTTGATCAATTATCAGAGGAACATCGAAAGAAACGAAAGCCAATTTGGCAATCTGAAAGTAAACTGCAAGTACAAGAAGAGACTTCAAGCAAACCCTGCAGCGTTTGTCTCAAGTTATGATTTTTGAACCATTTGACTTTTACGACATTTTAAACCACTTGAAATAGACGCTGAGGCGACGACCCCTAGTTTCAACCAAGGGACCCGATAGTGTGTGTGGCCGGAGTTAGGATCTCAGGTTTGTGTATGATTCACTGTGTAGACAAAATGTGCCGTATCAAATCTACACACTGTTTTTAGCAAATCATAATAATTATGAAGTAGAGTCGTTGTAAATCTATGAAACAAAATATCTATTGACAAAATCAATCAAAATGACTATTTTCCTACGATTATAAAGATCGATATTCATTGATTTTATAAGTTTTCATTGGGGGGGGGGGATTAAGGTGGGTGATAATTGGGGTTCATCCCCCCTCCTGCGGGGTGGGGGGGTTTAAGGAGTATTGCAAGCGAAGCGACCGCCAGTGCATGCACCGTCGCGCGGCGCGCCTAATCGCTATATGGCCGTTCCGTAAGACACGTAATGTTGCTGATCCGCGCGCCGCGACTTTTTTCCGTGCGCTCCAGCTCCGTTAATTTTGATGTCACAAAAATAAGAAGAGCATCATTTTTGTAGGAAATTTTATCTTCTTTTAAATTTGTAAAGAGGTATTTTTTCATTTTTATCGATGATAACCAAGTTACAATGAAAAAACCGCCAAAATCCTGAAATTTTTGCAGTTTTCCGTAATTTCCGTAGAAAGCTCCAGGAAATTTTGGTGGACAACATCAAATTCGGATTCAGCGACCCAAAATACATACAAATCGACA
Source organism: Trialeurodes vaporariorum (assembly GCA_011764245.1). NCBI lineage: Eukaryota > Metazoa > Arthropoda > Insecta > Hemiptera > Aleyrodidae > Trialeurodes > Trialeurodes vaporariorum. The sequence continues at coordinate 25,773,114 of VMOF01000369.1, read as the reverse complement.
TAAAACAGAACTTCTATAGAACTTTCCTTCATAAGCTATTTTTCGGTCTCTATTGCCTGGACTATTATTTCTTTTCTTCTTTTAGGCGCACCGTAGGTACTACGTGCGCCTATTGAAATCGGTCTGCTACTCAATAGAGTATACTACGCCCCCTTGTGGTCAAATGGCAAAATGAGCTTTTTTGATGTCGTGATTTTTAGGTTGTTTCCTGTTTTTTTTAAATGCCAATTTCATTTGAAAAGTTGATGTTTTCCCAATCACGACTGAATTTCGAGTGTGTTGGAAGTAATTAGATGTTTATTGATTCACGTTTTCTTAAAGTTATTCTACTTCAAAAATTTTTACTAACCTCACTTTCTGATTAGTGATGATTTCAAATTGTCCCGGTATTTATTCTAGGTGATCAAGTGAACCAATCATTTGCCGTTCTGAGTGATTGTTTTTTTTTTTTTTTTTCATGTAAATGTAATCATTATAATTAATTATAGCGTTTGATCAAACGCAAAACGGAGAGTCCAAGCAGCAAGACTTTCACTATCTCAATGCTCAGAATTCTTATTTATCTTTGGTTGAACTGATGACTGTTCAGTGTTCACTTTTAATATTTAAATATTTTTAACGCTAATGATCAGAATTAGAGACTGATTAGGTATTTTGAGGTTGATCAGTCATACCTAAAAGTTTCGCACTTAGACTTTTGTAGTAAATTGAGTTTGCGCCTCACAATTTGGTTAAAAGTAAGTTAGCGTCTTTTATGCTGAAATATGAGTCAGCGATCCATTTCTTTCTGAAAATTGTGTTAGCGAGTCAATTTCTTCTGATGGCGCAGAGATTTTCAAGGTATTTTGTTACGATAGTTGGCCTCTCACAACAAAGTCAATCATGATTTAGTCAAAGTAATGGCCTCTCATCATGTCTAATACCATCCATAAGAACATCCTTCCATCATATTTTCATATTTCTTAACCCTCTCTGACTTAGAGAGATTTAGGTAAAAAAATTCTGTGGCGTCTGTCCGTCAGTCCGGTTGTCCGTCACTCCGTACCTAGGCATAACTATTGAACCATTGATCCTTATGCATCCAGATTTTGCAGAGTTGTTGCGTTTTAGATTCCCCAGAGGCACTTTTTTGTTTTTTTGAAATTTTGACTTTTAGAGTAGTTATGGGGAAAAAATGATTTTCATTAAAATCAATGGTAAAATGGATAAAAATGAATAAAAATGGAATAATTCAAGTTTGGCTCAATCAATTTTGATGAAAGTTAGCAAAAAAAAATCTATTTTCAGCCTACTGTAGAATAAACCACTGATAGTTTCTATATTCATTCCTCAAAACAGATTAAAAAAATCAAAATAGGTGCGCTCGAGCCCAAAAAATGGAATTATCGTGAGAAATTAAGTAATCTTAAAACTTGGAGTCAATCAATAATGGCTGGATGAATTTTCATGAAACTTTTTACACACAATGTACTATCAAAGTACTAACATACTTTCCTCTCTGTGTCACCAAAAACAACCAATAAAACCATTTCAAGAGGTAATATAGGTGCGATTGAGCAAAAAATATGGGAATATGAGCAAATAAAAATATAATCCTATTATTTGGGATGGTTCAGGTTTGGTTCAATCAATTTGGATGAAAGTTAGCAAAAAAAATCTACATTCAGCCTACTATAAAATAAACTACTCATAGTTACAATATTCAACCCTCAAAACCGTCTACCTAATCAAAATAGGTGCGCTCGAGCCAAAAAATGGAATTATCGTGAGAAATTAAGTAATCTTAAAACTTGGAATCAATCAATAATGGCTGGATGAATTTTCATGAAACTTTTTACACACAATCTACTATCAAAGTACTAACATACTTTCCTCTTTTTATCACCATAAACAACCGATTAGCCCTTTTTCAAGAGGCAATATAGGTGCGATTGAGAAAAAATATGGGTATATAAGCAAATAAAAACATAATCTTATTATTTCGGATAATTCCTGTTTGGTCCAATGAATTTTGACAAAATCTGGCAAATAAAATCTACAATTAGTTTACAAAAGAAAGTAGCCCTTACAGTTACAATATACAACCCTTAAGAGAGTTAAAAAAAACAAAATAGGGTGTTTGTCCAAAAAAAAGAAAAAAAGAAAGTGAGGAATTAATTTTAAACTTGGAGTTAATCATTAATGGGATGGATTTTGACAAAACTTTTCACAAACATAATGTGTTAAAAAAATACACTAAACACTGCACTGTGTGCACTAAAATATTTTTCTGGTACAGTCCTCATAAAAACCTTAAGACCGTTTCGATGGGCAATATAGGTACAATCGAGCAAAAATCTTTTGAAACTATAATTGTAAGCAAATATGAAGACAAACATAATGATTGGAATAAGTAATTCAAGTATGACTCAATTAAGTTCGATGAAAATTGCATCAAAACGTTTGCAACCAGCCTAGGCAGAAATTTCTTTCCAATGTATTACTACAATATACAACCTTTAAGTCTAAAGCTGTTTAAAAGCAATATAGGTTTCATCACACCAAAAAATAGAATATTCAAGGAAAATTAATTTTATAAAGAAAAGTCAATCAAAAATGGCTGAATGAATTTTGTTGAAATTTTGTTTGCGCAATCTACGACTTACTTAAGTACATCTTGGGAGGAAGGTTAATCTATTAAGCAAAAAAATTATTTTGAAGATCCACAGTTTGAAAGAAGAAACCAAACATAGTACTCAATGGAGGAAATGCAAGAATCAGTACATTTCGACCTGCTAGGTATAAAAACTAAGGGAAAAAGAAACTCCCAAAAATAGAACAAAGAGCAAATATAATGAATGCAGCTCAAAGAATAAAAACTTATTGGAATCTGGAATTACTCTAGACCCTGTTATAAGCAACATCAGATTAAGGCTCTCAATTAGCCTTCAAATAACAAAATAGGCAACTACTCCTACAGCTTCTCTACAAAATTGCAAACTCTTCGGATTGAAGGCAGAGTTATGTCCGGAGGTGAAAATATTTGAAATTTGGGGGGGGGGGGGTCTCCCCCAGAATTCTTTAGGGGGTTAGGGGGTCTCCTCCAGAATTCTTTAGTGGTGGGGGGAGGGGGATCTGGGGGTCTTCCTCAGATAAAAATGGTGTGAGAAAGTGTTCGTAGGGTATTCCCTACAGTTTATTTTTTATCATTTCGAGATTTGATTGACGTATTTCGGCCATTGTGCGCGGATCGAATGCCTGTCACCAGTCGTGAGACGTCATGGGGACATTTAGGAGAGATGTCTTTTGACTCACTGTAACTTCTTCATCTTTTCTTACGTTTTGCCATGGCGTTCTTTGTTTTACTTGGCATCACACTTCACGTTCAAATTTTCTACCGGGCAACCAAAGAACGGTGCCAGCTAATGGAATATGGCAACATTGTTTTTCTCTACTTTAACACATCATGAAAAATAATCGATTCTTGGCGAGGCCAGTCGCCTACCCAAAAATCGATCATTTTACATATAAAATCAATAGAGACAAAAACAGTGTTGCCAAATTGATAGAGCCGTCACTGCCAGTTAACCTGCAGACCAATTTTTGCATGGAAATAATGCCTTCAGTGGACTCTAAGATTACTTTCAAGAAACTGCGAGAATCATTTCCGGTCTCATGAGCATCTTGGAGCTGATCTAAGCTGTTAAGAGCGTTGAGGTCTGACTGGCTGGACTAATAACCAATGACTCGGCATGGTCCGATTTCTTCTTACTACTGATCACTTTTTCATTTCCCTATTTTGCGGGACATACTATATTGTTGACTACCTTTTTACTAAAGGGGGTTCAAAATTGTTTTATGAGTATTTGATTGTTTATTACGTGCGTTTAGTGATGTGCAGTGGGAAATTCGAAGGAATTGTTCTATGATTGTCCGGAGTGGTCCTACCGCCCCCCCCACTCGCCGCTTTCAGGTTCGAACTTGAACTTTTGCTGTACAATTTTTTTTTTGAGATGGTGGAAAATTCGGAGGGATTGTTCTAAGATTGTCCGTAGTGGTTCTACACCCCCCCCCTCATCGCACACAGGTTCGTACCTAATCTTTTGCTGGACAGTTTTTTTTTTAGATGGTGGAATATTCGAAGGGTTTTGTCCTCAGATCGCACGTAAAGGTCCTAACCCCTACCCACTCGCCGCACCCTTGTTTGGACCCGGATTTTTGCTGGACAGATTATTT